>CALYLW010000399.1:530534-590534 GCA_944989445.1 Ampullaceana balthica
TGTTAATTACGACTACTATATGCACATGATTGTTATATAATTGATTGTAATGGGTGAAATACAATCAGGCTGAAATGTTTATAGTTTGGATAAGTAGTTATCCCTATAACATTATCTCATGCTGGAGGTAATCCTGGAATAAATATCTTAAGGAATTTATATGAGGAACCAGTAGAGTCAGTTGGTAAATAGAAAACAATCTAGCGTAAAAATGGTCAATTGTTGGGTACTAATTATGTGAGGTGTTATGACCAGTAGGATGTCGAAGGTTGGTTCTATGAGATTAAAGATAATGATAACGTACGAGTAGTAGGTTGGTGAAGTCAGACCTGTATGGCATGGGAGATAGGCTCCCTTTGTTATATAATTAACTACGTCCTGTGCGGCAGGAGTGATGGGCAGTTTTTGTAATCAATTAACCAAGTTCCTGTGTGGCAGGAGCGATGGCTGTAATATATAGATAGTTAGAATTGTGCCTATGGAGGATAAGAGAGCTTAATAACACAGGGGTTATTAAAAAGTATTAAGTGAGCAGTGATTGCTCCGTAATATGCCACATGATGTGGACACGTTCTTAAGTGCTAGAAATTTTCTTGTGTCGTTTTTTTTCCAAGATTGTAAATTGTGTATTTATAGATAGATTAATTATTATTGATAATGAGATGCATTAAGACTTCACATGTATATATTATTTTTTATTGCATTGATGTATATATAGAATATGTAATCCAGGTGTGGTAGTAGGACGGCTGTCCCTCTCGAATGACTTTGCGGGTTATTGGAGTCGTATACAAGTACGACCAAATTGATTTTTTTTTGCTCTGTGTTGTATATACTAAATTATTTTTAAAGATATTAATTCATGATGTATTAAATTAATGTATTTATAATGTGCAGTGATTCCATGCCCTGTCTTTGTTGTATTGTGAGATTCTACTCGTAAGTAGAATCTAACGGAAGAGGGGGGATATGTCAGGGTATGAGAATCACTGCGAATGATTGTTGTGAGATTGTTGTGAGCCAGTGTGGGAGTCGGGTCAAGGCGTGCGTGACGGGAGTTCACTTGTCCATAATGATGTTAGTTGTATTCACTCAGTGTGAAGGTTGGACGGCCGTGCTGTGTATATATAGTGTGTGTGAGACTGAGAAAGAGAGAGACGTATGAAGACTGACGAGTGCAGAGGTCCATAGTCCCTTGTTAGGGCTAGACATTAGTATAGAGCGTTGGCTCTGTTATAGAGAAAGATATACAAATTGGTGACAAAGTGCTCGTGTTGAAACCTAAAAAAGGAAATAAACTCGCTCTGTATTCAGAAGGTCCATTCACCGTCACGAGAAAATTATCGAAATTTAATGTAGAGATTGCGAAGGGACATAAGCGTATAGTTTATCACCTCAACAGATTAACAAAATTTGTCGAAAATAACATGGATAACACAGAGGTGGCTCGAGTGTCCAGCGTATTAGGGACAGAGGGTCCATGTATGCACTTAAAGTGAGTGGACATTGTTGAATGGAGTACGTCAGGTACCTGAATCAGATGCTGTACATATATTGATGAATAATAAAGGCTTGACGTATACGTGAACAAGAGTCGAGACTTAGTCTTCTTTTATCCAGAACCCAGAACGCAACAATCGTCAGGTAGGGACGACGTTATGAGCCCCACTTAAGCTCTGCAGCCAAAGAGAGATTCATATGTTGATATTTTAATCCAAGAATTAAAAGCTTTGTTCTTCATGTGTTGGACGAACCCTAAATTATATATCCAGTGGTCAGTTTTTTCATCTTGCATCCAAGCACACGGCAAAATTTCGATGTCCGGGTTAGCTCTTTCGTCGCTCCCATGGCTTTGTTAGTGGCGCGGCTTACCATGAATGATCTTCAAGTTTGGCCAGTACACCTTTGGATAACCACGAGCTGGGTGAGATGATCTTAATACTCCAGTATAAACGTGTATTCCCCATCAGGATGGGATTGAAAGTCAATGAGATCGACCTGATAAGAAGAGCACAAAAAAAAACACTGGCTTGACCTCAATGCCTTTTTGTTTTTTTCTGGCAAGGTTCACAAATGTTAATATTCAGTTCGAAATCATGACATTCTTGTTTTTGGGTGAAAGTTTTTTCAACATTCTGTCCCGTTCTCCATGATCAAAAGCCAAATGTGCCTTATGAAGTACGTCAAATATCTCGGAGTACGTGACGTAAAACTGAATGGCACTAACACTTCCTTTAACAGTGTAAATCAACTTACTCTTATTTTCCACCATAATGACATCATAGAGATTTTCAACAGTCAATTATACCGTGATTCTTATTAATGGTGCTCTTAGCTTTTTACACGTCGTCCACTAATTTTTGGTAACCAGTTTAATTTTTTTTTAAACACGTTGTTTTTAGCAAAATTGGCAATTTCTTTAGATAACTAGTCGCAGAACTGTCGTTGCATATCAACATGGCGTGGTTCATGTCCTAGCACTACATTATCTTTCGAAATGGTCACACAGCAATCCAATGTGAAACGTTATGTGAGAACACCCGTGGAATCTCAGCCGGATGATATAAACTGACTTCGTAAGAATAATGTTGGCAATTGTTGTCTTTGATGTGGTAATGAAACCTCGTAACGGCTAAACGCTGTCTTACAATAACTTTCAACACTCACATGCATGCTTCGATCGCCAGCATTATCAACCACCAAAGCGCCACCGCCAACATCAGTGGCGGGAAAAATGGTGGAGTTAGGCCAGTTACATACTTTGCCGGACATCTCGGTATTCTATAAAATAGCAATCATTTCAAACTTTTGCCTGAAACCATCACGCATTCTATAAATTGCCTAGGCATTCTATAGAATTCCTGAATTTCAAACATTGCCTGTAACATCATACACTGATAAAAAGCAAAGCCCTGAATTACTCACTGACTTACTGACTCATCACTAAGTCTCCACTTCCCGTGTAGGTAGAAGCATGAAACTTTGGGAAGTTGTTGAGTAAATTCCGGCTATGTTAACAGGCGAAAAATAAATATCACTCATTGGTGCCAGAGGCATAAATGTAGTTTTTTAAAAATTAAAACTAATATGAACTATTTAACTATTTAAAATTTAGTTTAAAATGTGGGTACTATTTAAATGGATGGATCCTGAACAAACACGGTACGCAAAAAAATTGTTTACCCATATTAAAATTACATCGGGCAATTATCTCCTAATTTTAATTTCTTTTTGGTCGGGAGCCCTAAATATTTTTTCTTAATCAATTATTCTTTAGTACCCACTCAATTTTATTCATTTTGACCCTCGTTGAAAAGTATATCCATCGTTGTCCAGATTGAAAACAAAATTTGTGTTTAACTTAACATCTTACAACTATTGCCCGGGGGCTATTAGTCAAATTAGTGTCACTTTTTCTTATATGATATTTATAAATATTATTTTATTATTGTATTCAACCAATCGCCTTGAAACTTAACAGGGTCCTTAGATGACATTGTATTCCGAATTTAATTTTAATTGACCTTGAAAAATATTTACAAACACGATTGAAATTAACAGGTGTTTTTCTATTTAAATCTTGCACTGGGGGCCAATTAATATCGTTTTTATAAAAGTTGTACATATATTATTTACATACTGATCGACACAAACTTTAGAAAAATCTTGAACACACAAAGAGATCTGTTTAAAATGGATGTTTTGTTAAAATCAAATTTGGTACATAAAATTTTGATGACACCTTTAGAAACTATAGGGCAATATATGTCCAAGAGTTAAGCAGGTTTCAAGTCAAATTCTACGCGTAACGGACTCAACGGTTGACAACGAGCGCCATGTTAAATCTTCCATTCGCAGTTTGATGTTCCACAACTTTGTGTCTTAATATGTGTGTTTGCGTGCGAAAAGATAGATTCACAATAGTTTAATCGGTCGGTTAGTAACAATGAGACACTTAAAAAAATATAATGCACAAATATGTGTCTACTCTTTAAAAAATTAAATTAGATAACGTAAATGTATAAATAGAAAAATGTACAATATTTCAATAATTTAGAAAGTTATAAGTGATGCATACAATAGCAAATGTTTGTTAGGTGGGAGATTTATTTGCCTCAGGTGCTCCAAAATATTACTCGCCATTGGTTTGGAACGCTTGCTCCATAAACTGCATCAATGGAAAAGTTGGGTTGAGGTTAGAGAGATTGTTATGGTGGAACAGTTATTTTTATGTTGAGGGTCGATTTTGCGATCTCTTCAAATGTAATTTTCAAAGGTAGGGGCAGGAGTTAATAATATCTCCAAACACTGAGTGGCTAATTTTTTAGCTTAGCCACTGTTAATATGTTTTTGGCATAAATTAAGCTAATCCAAAAGGGTCTATTTAAAGCTCAAACCATTTTATTCAAAGTGTGTCTTTTAACCAAACCCCCAAATATAATTTGAGGTTATACAACGTGGAAAATATGGCATACATCCTGCCATGACACCAGTCAACACTAACTCTGATCTTCCCTCCTCGTTAGCCAATGGGAACGACTCTTTCTTCTCGAGCATATTCACGTGACCTCTCCGTCATCTTATCACGCAAAACACTCGTGATGCACTCATGATACACATGTGACAATTGACTCCACGCTTTTTCATCAATATTCATCTAAATATTATAGGGCTAAATAAAAAGATAACCGATTCATCCTGACAAAAGGTCCTACTTATACTGAAAATGCCAGGAAAGATCACGAGATATTGTATAACATGACTTAAATAAATTTAAATGAAGGGATATATCTCTTAGCATGATCTTTTTTAGGTATGCTTTTAAAATATGATTCATGTTATAAGAAATTAAGCGATTGTACATTCGAGTTACGCAAAGGTAACGACTTTTGTTATTCTGACACAAGAGTTACAGAAACGGATTCGTTATTAAAAGCAGAAAAACTTAATCAATGGGAACAATTTAAAGTACATTTATATATAAGTTTGTATGTTGAATTTGAGACCTGAAAACAAAATACTATTAAATTTGCATTACGTTTGACTGTAGCAAAGCAGCGGGCATTGTGCTCGCGTATATAGTATGTCTCGAGATCTCCTTGCGGTAAAGTTTATGATTAATTACATGAGATTTAGATATTAACAAAGAGTAAATGACTCATTTAGTCATGATGATGATGTTTAATAATTGATAAACGATCTGTGAAGTTTTTATTTTCAAAGGAAATTTCCCACAATAGCAGGTTAAGGAGTTTTATACATTTAGACCCATTTATTAATTAATGATCCCTGCATTGTCACTTACTAAGCAATAAATAACTATCATTCTTTTTATTTTGTGATTAAGAATATACCTTTGTTTTTGTTTATATAATATATATTTATTTATTGCAATACGCCCGAAATTCTAATATATAGTTTATTCATAAAAATAGTAAAATTCTGATTAATTATTCCAATTATAACATGGGTGGGCAAACCGCTGGCATGCACATGTTGCGAACTTATTATTCTTATGTCAATGTTAATTTCTTTGTTTAGAACTTTCGCTATATTTTTTTTTAAATTTTAATCAGAGTATTTGCTGCGAATGTAGTTAAATTAAATCTGTGATAATGGCTCCGGAATCGATTTGTGATTATTATTTATTAATTGTTAACATCCCCATTCAAAACTGCAAATCAACTTAACTGGAAGTGGCTTTTGTTTACAATTTACATTTAGAACGATTTTGTAATAAAATGTAATTTAACAGTGAATAATCGTTTATTTTTAACTAAAAGTGTTGCCAAAAGGAAAGTTTGAGCTCACATGCCATGTTTTTAAAGAGAAGCTTTGGGAGCAAAGCAGTCTGCTTGCTTACCGTGAGTGTTTGAGTGTCTTTAAAGAGTACAACTTAAAAAGACACCAACAAACAAAACATTTGGATTTCGGGCACAATTTAACGAACGAAAAGACAAAAAGGAAATAGCAGGATTTGGGTTATAACTTAATGAACCAGCAAAATGTTTTCAGCAAATAGTCTTTAATACAAGATGCTGCAACCAAAGCAAGTTTTGTGGCATGCCATAAGATCGTAAATTGTAACCCAGCCTTGCTTTGACTGGAAAAAAAGTAAATCGGGTGAAGTTGATGAAAAATAAAGAAAAGAAGAACTTCCTGACCAAACTCTTTTACATCTTCACTGTTTCATCCATCATGAAAGTCTGTGTAAACGTGCTTTGAATATCAAGCATGTTATTGACTCAGTTGGCAGTGCTATAAACCTCATGGCACTACTTGAAGATTGTGCAATTGAATATTATGATACTATCTATCACAACAGTGTCCCCTGACTGAGTCAGACCAAGATATTGAGACGAGAGTGGGATTTCAAGTAAAAAATAGTTATGCTCCTGAAGATGAAGGATTTTATTTATGACTTTGTTACTAACATTATTTTAATAAAGAATGGACGTTAGACTTCATGTTTTCCATTGGCGTTATGGACAAGTGGAATGAACTGAATGTCAAACTTCAGGTCAATACCATGTTTGCACGATTAAATATATGATAATGTAAAATCATTTTATACAAATCTTTCCATGTTCTCTGGGCAAGCAGGTGAAAAACAGTTTTGCCATTTCCTTTTGTTGAAACAGAAAACCATTTCTGTTCAAATGGATGACAAGTACAAGGATAATTTTTATTGCTTGGCTATGGAGCTTGAAAGGAGGTTCCAAGACTTCAAGGACCAGGAACGACTCCTCAAGATCCTCCAGTTAAATATTTAGTACAGAAGCTACTTTTCCCCCAGAGTTTAGATAATTATTGATGCTTAACCTACAATCAAATTAGGTCAAGTCTTTTATACTGATAGAGTTTTATGGATTTTTGCCAGCAGCTTAAACATTACATTGCTGTCAACTTTCGTCATCATTTGGGTCAAAATACATTTGTGAGCATACTTTTTCTTGCATGAAAATAAAGAAGTCTAAGATCGATGTTGACTTACTGCAAATTGAATGTAGTCATGCGAATTACAACAAGTAAATTGATTCAACATTTCAAGAACTGTATCTAAAATTGTGGACAGCTATAAACTACTCATTAATTTTAACTGCACTCTTTGGTCAACTTATATGTAAATTGAGCTCCTTCTTCTTCCTAGTTATTGTGACAGGTAAACAATAACATTTTGTTAAGTTAATTATGAATATCAAAATATTATTATCAAAGAAGAAACCGTTTCAATTCGTATTTGAAAATCTAATGTGCATGTGCAATTGAGTGTGAATGCTAAATAAAATGACAAATGCACTGTTATTATCATTACATCTTACTTTTATACATTGTAAATTGTAATTAAAGCATACAAAATAAAAATGCGGTCTTCTAAATCAATAAAGTTTACAGTGTGGCCCTCATGAGAAAAAGTTTGCCCACCTCTGATACACAGTATATATATTATTTTGAGAAAATGTATGAAACATACTTTCACTGAAGATTATTCTGAAGCATCCAAGAAATGCATGAATAATGTCTTTTCAAAGTTATTGTACTGCTCAATTTCCAATCTGCAGGTCCAACACCAAAAGAATGCCGTGAAAACGTTTCCTCCTCTCTGTCAATTAAGGATTGGTAAGATTGTTATATAATTTTGGATGTAATAGTATTATGAATATAGTTTATTGATGTTGAGTGTAGATTTTGTGTCTATTTGGTTTGAATATCGCAGCTGAAAGAGTAAGAGAACTATGACATTTTTGGCAGGTCAGCTGTTTTTTATCTTCAATTCATGGATTGGACTTTTAGCTAGGACTTATTTTTGAAGTTCGATGTTTAGTTATGTTGTTTTAAGGTTATGTAGACGGTAGAAAGGCTAGTTTTCAAGTTAGATTAGTTAGTTCATTTATAGGTTTAAAATGTTGTGTTAGTTCTTTATCAGATTAGGTACAGGTTTAGATTTTTGTAGAAAATTTAAATAATTATCTTGTATAGCTTTGTAAAAAAATATTTATTATCTTTACATGAGCATTATATATTATTTAACTTTTAAATACTAAATAGTTTATATCTTTTACTTTTTGTTGCTTCTAAAAATTGCATTTTACTTTTTTTTTAAATTAAAGATTAAATTGTATTTAAGTTTTTATCAATAATTAATGATAGATGTAACTACGGTAGTAATAAAACAAACAGTACGCCTGCTGCACCACACCACTATTGCACTGCTTTATTTGTAGCTGGCAACAGTAATAATAAGAAAAACCCGTAAAAAACCAAGTTTTTGACTATAAATCCTTTATGTACGAGAAGTAATTAAAAGAATGTTCATTATAATACGCAGCGCCAGACCATCCAGAAAATACAAAATTGCAGTTGTGTCGTAAAACATGTTTAATATAATGCGCACCGATCAGGAATATGTTTATAAAAAGAGCTGTCAATAAAATACGCACCTTATTGCGCGACAGAAAGGTTGTTCAATATAATACGCACCGCGACGCTCTATCTCAAAAAATAGCATGATACATAGGAATAAATAAAATAATCTAAAAAATCAATAATTTAATTACGGTAAATGCGATCGATCTGAAATTTTGATACATTGTTTTTATCATCGGTACGAAACTGCCTGCAAAATTTCAGCTCGCTATCTTGCGAGCATGTGGGTTAAAAATCGATCAAAAGTTTTGGCGACAAGCAAGCAAGCAAGCAAGCAAGCAAGGTCGGTCGGTCGGCCGCAGACACCACGAGTTAATATAAAGGATTTAAAAAGTAGTGCCAATGAAAGGTATTCTTTTTTTTAAATAAATATAAAATGATGTTTTAGAAATTGTAGATGATCCTTTTACTCCCAAAAAGTTTAAAACAATTTTTTAAATTTATTTTCCCTACAGAATATGCACAGATTTTAAATAAATTTATACAAGAAATTGTAAAAAATGACAATGATTTTGAAACTATTTGTCTTTTTCTTGTTTTGTCTTAATTTCCAAGGTGGGTACTTATTTTATCTCATAAAATAGAAATTATGTTATAGAAAGGAAAAGCTGTTAATTCATGATTCTGCATCATGTATCAGGCATAGAGATAATTTAAAAAAAAATATTTATTTGTTTAAAAAATAGGAATAATTAATTGATATAATTTTCTGCAAACTTTTTGTGTATAATGGAATTACGTTAGTTATAATTTAACACTGGATATTTGCCGGAGAAGTATTGATCGGAACATAAATGAAAGTTTAGAGTAACACTGAATGCAATTTAATTTTCTGATGAAAGTTTGCTAATTTTTGTAGATACCCTAATAATTCAATTTGCAAAGGATGGATCGGCAAAACATGAGAGAAGCAAAGAATAGATTTCAGGGGGAATTAAACCCCATATGAAATATAATCTTATTTAATTAAATTCAACAAGAATGTGTATCTCACCATGGGAACCATATACCACGAGCAAATCGATTGTATGGGGAAGATTTGAATTTGAACAGGATCCCCCTTCACAACGCAATAAAACTTGAATATACTTCCATTGAAGTATGTGATCGCATGGATGTGTGCTATAAATCGGAAAGTAATACAATTGGAGAATGCCAATAAACGTGTTTTGTGTGCAAATGAAAACTTTTCGTTTTCGTTAGATAACATGAACTGTATCAAACGAGAAAAGTATGTTACAAAGAGTGGTACACCCTGTAATTTGTACATATATATGATGATATCGTTAAAATATTTTTGACCTAGAATTTGTCTCCAATTTATATTGATATTATATTGGGCGATGCGATCCCATAAAAGTATGAAATCTTCCCGGAATAGGATTCTTTAGGGAAGGGGCATCCAAAATGGCTGCAATGTGGGCTATATTCAATTAAGTAAAGGCATGCGGGGGCCGGATTAAGATAATTTTAAAAAGACATATTTGCTGAAGTTTTTAATTGTATAAATTAATATAAAGAGTGAAACTGTGATCTTGACTGCAGGAAATAGGCGAGGTCAGGCTCAATGTCGCTAATTTGATACGTATGATATCAAGCAGGTGAGAGTCACTTAGTCTCCTCACACGGTTCTTGTTTTAATTCATAACAGAGAATATCGAGCAAAACAAGCTGAGAATTTCTTAACAAAAGTTCTAATCTCTTGGAATCTGCCTTTATCCAGCTAACGGTGAAAGTCAACAAGAGAAAGCTTTTTTCTGCTGCGACATTTAGCATCACTTGGCAACTCAACGATTTCCTTTTGTAGATGGCCTAGAGCATCTTCAGGGTCCACAGAAAAAGTTAAAGAAAAAAACATGATTTTTTTTCAATAGCCCTAAAATCGACTTTTAAATTTATCAGTCATGGATATAATTTCTGCAAATTTAATATGGATTTGCTCACTGAAATTTCTTTCTGTAGAACTTTTTAGTATTTCTTGTAGTGAATTCAACTGTCTGCATTTGAGACAATTGCCTTTGAAGAAGTTGTAGCTTAATCCCAAAGGCTTTGATATGTGAATATACTTGGCTTATCGCTGCATTTTGCTTTTTTAAAGACATGTGATAAGAATATTAAGATGTCTTGTCACATCAACTAAAAATGCAATATCTGCCAGCTAAGCTGGATTACATAGCTCTGTAAATGGTTGTTACTTAACTTCCACAATTTGCCCAATTTATTATTTTAATTGTGTAGACGCGCTGAAGAGCTGTGACACAACTATGCCATCTTTACATCATTGTGATGCACAACATCTTATTTATTCCCCTGGATGTCAAGAAAAAAACTGTTGAAACTAGCAGTGAAACAGGGTGATAAAGTGAATATAGTTTTCAGCTTTTATTAATGGCTTACTGACATGGTCACAACTAATCTAACTATATGAAGTCCTAGAACATTTAAGAGAGTTCTCGAATGAAAAGTATAATGAGGCTAATATTAAATGAATAGTTTGATAAATAATCTTGTAAATTTTTAAATACTTTCCACATTATAATCGTTAATGGAATATTGGAGTTCAAGCAAAAATTATGTGTTATAGAAATTTCCAGATCATCCTTAAATTAAGTTGATAATAAAAATACATTAAAATAAATTTATATAATTATATGCACAACGGAGAAAATAGCTACCGACTCTTATCGCAAGATAAATTAAAATTGTATTCAAAACTTTTCTTTAACTTTTTTTATCTAATACATGGATTTGTTTTTTACAGCTTATTTAAAACGAAATGGTTTTAAGCGTTCAGTGTAATTCGTTCATTTATTTGTATAGCTCATCAAATTCACGTGCATCTGGTCATATCCGTTTTAATCCATCTGTCCTGTATCAAATATTTAATAAAATATCAAAGCAAAATTGAAGAAAAAAGTTATTAAATTACACCAGATCCTGAATGAGTGGTTATTAGTAATTCAGACACATTTAGTGTTTTGAGATTACAAAAAATAATTTAAAAAAAGCCAAGGCTAGACAGAGCAATCAATACATGAAAATGGTCTCATATCTTAAAAATATTTTTTTCTTGTGTGAGCTATGTTAGCAAAATTGTAAACGTTTAGATTTCAATAAGGATCATGATGCATTTTTATGCCACATTTAATCAATCCAATGAGATACGTATGAGAAACATACCACACATCTATGCTGTCACAAGCAAACATTATTTTTTGCATGCATATACATATTATGCCGATTTCAGATCATAAACAATTAAATTAGTTTATTAAGTATTAAATAGCATTCATGTTTTGAAAATGAGCAAATATATACGTTTTACATATGCTAAAACATGATATCTACACGTAATTTGGAAGTAAAAAAACAACAAACTAATTTTTATTAATCAGAATATTTAGCAGATTCTGAAAGAATAGGCATAGACGAGGACATAAGGGCTTTGGAATGCATCATAAAGAAACAAGATACAATAAAAGTTGTGTGTGAAGTGAAGTGCTCCAACTATGAAAACATGAAGTCACTTGAGGTTCAGTATTGGAACATAAAAGACTCAAAATATCAATATGTAAGATTTAAATTATAGCGACACTTTAACTCTGTGAATACATATTTTAAAAAAAAATAATGTCTAAAATAACGAATTAAAATATATCTGAAAACAGAAAGGAGCTATCAATATTAATTTTAAAAAAAAATAGCGCATTGCTTACATATTCTGTATTGTATTTTATAGCTTCAATCAAAGAATAAAGACAATTTTAAAAAAGAATGTACTGGAGAGAGCATTAAACTCGAAGTCGAGAAAAATGACACCCAAAATTATACTGGTGTTAAAATACGTTGCTGTGTAAATGGTCTCCATCCAGATCATCAAAAATGTTCTGAAAAAACTACAGACTGCACCAATGAAAATGGTATGTAATTGATAAAAAATGTTCATGTAAGATGTCTATTCAATGTGATATTTTGATATAAACCTTACATAAAAATGTAATTTAATTAACGGTATTTATTCTTTCTTTTTTTTTCTTTCTTTAAATAAAGCTTAAAGTCTGTGCAATTTCTTTAAAAAGAAACAATTCATATACCCCCCCCCCACACCCAAACTCCTGTGTTAACCCTATGGTAAATATGTATATTCATTACACAAATTTTAGATATTGAAAGTAAATAAAACTGTTATCATAAAAATATTGGCATTGAGCTCTCCTTATATACATACATATATTTAATGAATAAGTAAATAAATAAATAAATAAATAAATAAATAAATAAATAAATAAATAAATAAATAAATAAATAAATAAATAAATAAATAAATAAATAAATAAATAAATAAATAAATAAATATATATATATATATATATATATATATATATATATATATATATATATATTAGGGCTGCGGAAATTAACGATTAATTTCTCGATTAATCGTTAAATTTTTTACCGATTAAAATTATTTTAATCTATCAAAATTCGATTAAAATTAAAGAAAATATTTATAATATTTTTAAAAAAAATGTATTAATAAATAATTATTTATTAATAATTAATAATAATTTATGTATTTTTTTACGTACAAACTTCTCCCGCGTAATATTATAATTTATTTTATTAATGTACGTGGACAGTCAGACGTCAACTAAAAAATAGCTGACAGCATCAGCGCAGTTAATTTAAACATATAACTGGAAAGTTTAGCAAACATTTTGTTTTTAAGCTAACTGCGGATGGTAAAGTCGAAGATGGTGAAAAAGTTTACTGTGTTTACTGCCATAAACAATTCTCTTTTAAAGGATCAAATACATCGCTGACGTACCACATTCAGCACAAAACATCGCGTTCAAGTATCAACACACTGTCATAAAATTTACTTCAAAATATTCTTAAATTTCAATGTCTGTGAGACAGGGGAAATAACTCAATAAAAAATTCAATTACCTGCTTTTGTTGCTTCCCTTGAAATGTTCAGTTTAATGACGTCATAAATTTCTATTTTTGGTTTTAATCGAAATTAACGATTAATTAATCGTTAATTAATCATTTTAACGATTAAATTTAAATTAATCGATAACAGCCCTAATATATGAATATTTTGGCTGCGGAAATTAACCATTAATTTCTCGATAAATCGTTAAAATATTTTAACGATTACATTATTTTTAAACGAGTAATCTACCCATCACTTAAAATTTACTGGAGGTCAAAAAGTAAATAATACATAGCGGCCAATAAATAATAACACATATACTGCCGATGACACGAACATTTGGGTTTTAAACTATTGACTGACGGGGATGTTCAAAATGTTGATAAAGTTTGCCTACCATTGTTCTAACACTTCGCCTACTTATCAAACCAAATGAAAAGCGTATTAAGCTAATGGCAGTAATGGAGTCTGACTCACAGAAAATGACGACAGCTCTTCTGATGAATTTCTGCGTTACGAAATGGAGATGAAAGTTCCTGAATCAATTAACCCTCTACAATGGAGGAAACTTAATGAACACCGATACCCGCTAATGTCATTCCTTACCAAGACCATTTTGTGCACACCAGTTACCTCAGTTACATGTGAATGATCGTTCAGCTCTGTTGGTTATATTGTCAATTACACCCGCTAATTACTTAAACCTAATAATGTCAACACACTTGTCTTTTTGCGTAGTTGGTTGAAAGATGATATATAACGGAGACATTCCAGTGTTATTTAGATTTTCAACTAGAAAGTTTAATAAGTGTTACCTATGACATCATAATTGTTAATTTTTGGCTTTAATCGAAATTAACGATTAATTAATCGTTAATTGTTTCTTAATTTAATTATTAAAATTAAATTAATTGTTAACAGCCCTAATATATATATATACATATACATATTTGAAACTCAAATATAAAACAATATTTAAAAATAATTATAAATATAGTTGAACTATTTTTTTTTAAAATTAGTGTTTTGATAGGTAAACAATTTATAATACAAAACTGGGTCTCCGCAGAAATTAAACGAGAAAATCATTTGTTTTTTAATCAGAAAAAAGATAACATTTTAATATTAATTTATGAAAATTTTTTGTTAAAGATTAATGACATGTTTTTATGTTTTCCCTAAAATAAAGTCAACTGTTTTCTGACATTACGGAATGTTTGGTGCTCGTTCTCGGCCATTTCATCGTTACTGTTGTCTTTTCTCCTCTTCTCTCCCCACTCTCACCTTGGGACATTTACTCAGTTCTGCATTTTAGTCAGGCATTTCCTTAACTGTACTTATTTTTTACACGTTTTATAACCATTACAGTAGCTATAATTTTTACTCATTTTATAAGTTCAGTAATGTATATTTTTAGTTAATAATGGTTGGATTTAACGCAGATGGATATTCTTTATTAACAAAAGTATACATTGAAATTTATTTAAGTTTCATTCTTCAATAAAATATGGTTTTTTCTTAGCGTTTGGAACGAATTAATACTAATAATTTTATTACTTACAACAACTATAAATAAATAAACCAAAAAATAATTTTGACTTGTGTCTTTTCACAGATTCGAATGGTTCTTTTAAGATCTGGATGATCTTACCCATTGGAATCGTTTTAGCAATAATAATAGTAATAGTAATAATAGTGTGGTAAGATATTATCTCTTATATATATTTAGTACTATGCAATAGAAATTAGGTTAGTTTTATTTTAGGACTATTTAAAGTTACAATATACATAATGACGGTACATTTGGGACTCTGTAGTTACATCATTGACCTAAAATAATAATTACTACTACTACTACCACCAATAATAATTTTATTTAAAAACAAACAAAAATATAGGCCATGATTCAATTTAATTACAGTATATTTTTGTCTCACTATTTTTGTATTGTAATGAAAACACAAATTATTTACAAGTGTAGAGTACCCTTTTTCATAATCGCATAATCTATACAACAAAATTAGATTTAAAGGAAGTAACTTTTACATGCTTTTTTATTAAACAAAAATGATTTAATTTGTAATTTTTATTTGTGTGATTCAAAACATTAGTTAAATTTACTGTTCATTCATCTGATTTTTTCATGTAGTGTCAAACGAGGAAAAGAAATTATGTCTTGGATTAGCCATAAGGTAAATTAAATTTAAATAAACGAAAAACTATCTTTTATTTGCAACAAACTAGTTCAATGTTTTTAAAAACAGTAGAGCTTTTTGTGTGTTAAAATTAGTAAATAAATAAATGCGGCATTCGTTAAAGTATTTTATTCCTCTATTTTTTACAATTATAAATCTATGGAGGATTAAGTGTGTTTAGGGGGGGGGCTAATCGGGGTGGGTGATGATTTTGTTTTCTTTACATTTGTATAAAATTGTCTTTTTACAGTCAATTTTAGGATATCGGTTTTTTCATGAAAAATCTTTTTGGCTGAATAGTTAAAGTTACAGTCTTATATTAGCTGCTAGCAATCATTTTATCTAAAGAGAAGCTGGCTGGATAGGGCCCTAGTTTGAATTGCAGCCAGGGGCCCCGTGCAGTCTTAATCCGCCCCTGCATATAAGTGCTCAGTTTTAGCTGTACCATATGTACCAGAAATATAACATACACATAAGCTACATTTTTAAGTTAATCTTAGAATTTATATTTTGTTTTAATAATACGAAATTTAATTTCGTGTGTAAACACAGCGTGAATCACTGGTATATGAAACACGTTTTCTCGTCTAATTTTGAAAGTAAACTAAATAATTATAAGCATTAAAAAGTCAAAATTTCCAAGGGCTGTCAAGGATGATTTTGCTCTATACAGTATCAAAATATGTTGTTTTTTCTGTATGTTAAGAACAATATTACATTTTAATAGTTCATAAATGATTTGAAAAAAATAAAGAAATGAGAAATGTTAAATAAAATAATATGATATATTTTTATTTATGGTATAAATAGTTTCATGTAAAATAATATAATTTTAACTATTTCTCTTAGTACACTGAGCTTGTAAATACGTTTAGGAATACAGAAGAGCAGAGCTCTCGACTTAAAGAGGTACACACAATCATTATTTCTGTGAAAAATTAAATAAATATTAAATTTTAATTTTAGCTCATTTGTGAAATTCATGCATTGCATATTTTCTAAAATTCAAATCATCTAGCAGCCCCATACTAGTTATATTAATATAAAAAAAATATATCAATGGTTATACCAAAATATTCAATATATATATATTAGGGGTGCGGAAATTAACGAGTAATTTCTCGATTAATCGTCGAATATTTGAACGATTAATTTTTTAACGATTAATCGACCAACCACTTAAATATGTACTGGAAGTCAAAAAGTGAAATATTTTGGACGATAAATATAAAATAATTTCCGGACAATTAAAAAAACATTTTGGTTTTAAACTATTGACTGTCGTGAATGTTCAAAATTTTGATATAGGTGATTGTGTCCATTGAGAGAAATCGTTTGCCTATCATGCAATGTTCCCTTTAAGTCTAAGCTTCGTTGGTCCGTGTGCAAAGTTAAAAAACAACACGTAAGCAAAGTTGTAAAATGTCAATTTTTGTGCAATATTTTTTTTACAAAATTTGCTGCGTGGTGATTCTAAACTACTGCGTGGCGTCGGTCAAATATCTGCGCATCTGCGCTGCTTAAAGAGAACATTGCTACCATGGTTCTAACACTTCGCTTACATATCACCTGCAAACCAAAAATTCACTACAGTATCGGAAACTGCAGCTGAGACAATATTCACAATCTAAAGCTATGTGAACTATTGTTCAGCTCGGCTGGTTATATTGTCAATAAGACCCGCTTATCACTTGAAAAAAATGATGTCAATACACATGTTTATTTGCGTTGTTGATTAAAAGATGTCGTATAAAAAAGACATTCCAGTGTTATCTCGATTTTCGACAAGTATTTTAATAAATGTTACGTATGACACCATAAATGTCAATTTTTGGCTTTAATCGAAATTAACGATTAATTAATCGTTAACTTTTCTAAAGTTAACGATTAAATTTAACTTAATCGTTAACAGCCCTAATATATATGCATTAGGGGTGTACAGAGTAAAATTTTGTTTACTGAGTACGGAGTAGTGGCGACCAAGTTTTTCCGATTCCAAGTACCGATACCGAGCACCACCAAACCACGCATAACGAACATAGCTCATACGTGTACCTCTCATAACGAGTTGTTCGCATAATGAGAAAATTTACCGAGGGGCGGCCCTTTTTTGCTGATACCGAGTACCAACGGGTGTCCATGGGAGGGGTAGCACCTCTGGATTGGGAGCAGTCGTACTCCTCCTGGGGTGTTTGACCACCTTTGGTTCCCACCTAAAACTCAAGTCTCACCTGTGGCTCCAAGTAGCTGCAGCATGCACAGCGGCCACACCCCGGTAAACGGTCTCGACTGACCGGCTAAACCAGGTAATGGTAAACTGATGGGATAAAAACCTCGTTGAGTGGGATTTGTCTACCCAGCATGTGAAGAGTGGTTTTCGGCTGCCTGCGCGCTGGTTCTTCTATGGGCCAACGGGCAAGAGGCGATACACAGCAAAGCATTGTGGAGTGCTAAGAGCTTGACGAGACATATAGGACGTCCTGGTCATCCACTGCACCCAATCCAATTCCCAGCTGTCACGACAACGTCTTGCTACTGGATCAGATGGTTTTTGGCGAAAGAGTGAGGTTGATGTGTTGCGAGAATCTTCCTCACTTTAAACAAAGTTACAGAGCAAGTCACTCTCATCATCATCATCGATTCATTCCAAAGCCTTATAGCGACAGGCAAGTGGCGAAGCGGCAGGTGGTGGTACACTGGCAGCCGTAGTCACAAAAATGCATGCAAGCGGCCCAGGTCATAGGGTCGTTCACCACTGACACTGAGCAGCAGTGGTCTCCGGCAGCCCCCTGAGCGACTGAGCAGCCCTCTGTAGGAATGCACTGCTCACCTTCATGGCATGAGGAAGGGGCTATAAAAGATGCCCTAAACATTGCCTGCTCAAATCTTCCCTGATCAAACTACCGCAGCTGGCGGGAACCCTATTTCTGCAGTCGCAAACTAAAGAAGAAGCCGAGGACTACTCCTCTCACCCTGGGCACATGGAATGTGCGCAGAATAATGGACAGATATGAAATTAACAGACCCCAATGGAGGACTGCCCTGGTGGGCCACGAACTTTCAAGATATGATGTCGACATTGCCGCTCTCAGCGAGACCCGTTTACCAGGAGAAGGCGAACTAAGTGAAAGAGGCTCCGACTACACCTTCTTCTGGAGTGGCAGAGGGAGCGAGGAACGCCGTGAGGCCGGTGTTGGCTTTGCCATGAAGACATCATTAGTATGCAAATTCGCTAGTCCTCAAAAGTGCATAAATGACTTACTCATGACGATGAGACTGCCTCAGTTGGCGGGAAGAAATATCTTAACATCATTAGCTGCTATGCCCCAACAATGACTAACCCTGATGAAGTGAAATCCAGGTTTTACGAGGACCTTCACTCTATCATCGCCAACATTCCTTCCATGGATAAGCTTGTCATACTTGGTGACTTTAATGCAAGAGTGGGCTGCGACGACGCTCTTTGGGACGGTGCGAAAGAAAACATGGAGTGGGCCGGTGTAATAGCAATGGTCTCCTGTTGCTTTAGACGTGTGTGGAACATGACTTGTTGATTACTAACACAGTATTCAGTCTTCCCACAAGAAACATGACCTCATGGATGCACCCTAGCTCCAAGCACTGGCACCTAATAGACTACGTCATCACAAGGATGAAAGATAGACAAGACGTTCGTGTGACCAAATCACTCTGCGGTGCTGAATGCTGGACAGACCATCGTCTCATCATCTCCAAACTTAATATATGCATTCAGCCAAAAAGACGGCCCCAAGGAAGGAAAACCCTAAAACGGCTAATCATCACAAAAGAAAACTGTGCAAGTACAAAACAATCTCTGGATACAGCCGTGGAGGGCAAACTGAGATCCACCACTCTAAACAATAAGAACATCGAGACTGCTTGGACGAACTTTAGAGATCTAATCTACAGCACAGCCTCCCAAATCCTTGGACCCGTGACGAGAAAGCACCAAGACTGGTTCGATGACAATTGCGACGAAAACAAGCAAATGCTGGCAGAGAAACATCAACTCCACAAAAGACACATCAGCAATCTCAGGTCTACAACCGTAACGGACTCATATAATAGCATACGCCGCATCATACAACAAAAACTTCACTGGATGCGAGACTCATGGCTAAACAAGAAAGCTGATGAGATTCAACAATATGCAGACAGGCATGATATGAAAAATTTTAACAACGTCCTTAAGGGTTGTATGGACCCACAACGTCTAATTCATCCCCGCATCTCAGTGCTGACGGGACATATCTAATTACTGAAGCGGAGAAGATTCTTGAGCGCTGGGCTGAACAATTTCATGCTGTCCTAAACAGCAACTCAAGTATTAATGAAGATGCTATCAGTTGCCTCCCGTAAGTAACAATTAACCTGCCAATTGATGACCCGCCTAAACTTCTTGAGACGCAAAGAGCTGTACATCTTCTGTCATATGGAAAGGCTCCTGGAGCAGACTCAATTCCAGCAGAAATATAAAAAGAATGTGGCATGGTTCTACTGTAAAAGCTGCTTGAAGTCTTTTTAATGATGTGGCAGCAAGAGTCGGTCCCCCAGGATTTTAAAGATGCCTCTGTAGTCCACTTGTACAAGCGAAAAGGGAACTGCTATCAATTGCAGGAAAAATACTCGCCAGAATCCTCCTAAATCGCCTAAATGCACATATGGATCAGGGTCTTTACCAGAAAGCCAATGTTTCCGGAAAGAACTTTGGACATGATTTTTGCAGCTAGGCAATTGCAGGAAAAGGGTCAAGAGCAGAATATGTACCTATTTTCCATTTACTTAGACCTTACGAAAGCCTTTGACACAGTCTGCAGAGAGGGCCTATGGAGGATTATGGCCAAGTTTGGGTGTCCAAATAAGTATATAGCCATTGTAATGCAATTTCATAATGGCATGCAGGCTCGAGTCCAGGACAATGGAGAGGTCTCTAAACCATTCTCTGTCACAAATGGCGTTAAGCAAGGCTGTGCTCTGGCCCCAACATTATTCAGCCTCATGTTCTCAGCCATGCTTACAGAGGCCTTCAGGGATAGCAATGTAGGCATGGACTTTAGGTATCGCACTGATGGTCGTCTGTTCAACCTCAGGGGGCTTAAAGCTAAGACAAAAGTCAAATCAGACAGCCTCCTGGACCTTGTTTTTGCTGATGATTGTGCCCTTAACCCGGGCTCTGAAGCACAACTGCAACTAAGTGCTGATAAATTCCCAGTGCGTGGTCTAACTGTGGGCTGGCCATCAGCAAAAAGAAGACAGAAGTGTTATACCAGCCGGTCCCAGGCAAATCATATACTGATCTTAACATAATAAGAAGAGCTCAAGGGAAGAAACGGCTATGTCACATTATTGTAGTTTTGAGATATTCAAGTTTTAAAGTTAAAAATTATACATATTTGTTATAAATTAACTAAATATATTTGAATTTTTAATAGTGTCAGAGGTTTAATTTTTTCATAAAACCCCATTTAGAGCATTCTATTTTTCATCCTCTATCAGACACATGAGATAGATAAAAAATGTCAAAAATGTCTCATTTCCGTTTCTTCCCTTGTGGTCTTCTATTATTCATCAACGGCAACAAAATCAACACAGTGAGCCGCTTTACTTACCTTGGCAGCACACTGTCTCAGAAGGCCAATATTGATGATGAGGTGAACTCGAGAATTTCGAAGGCCAGCGCAGCATTCGGTAGATTGCATGACAGTGTCTGGAACAGAAGGGGAATCAGCACCCAAACAAAACTAAAAGTATACAGAGCTGTAGTGCTCCCCATCTTATTATATGCATGTGAAACTTGGACTATATACAAACGCCATGCGAGGCTGAACCACTTCCACACCAAAAGCCTTAAAACAATTATCAATATAAAATGGCATGAAAAAGATCCAGACACCGAAATATTAGCCAGGTCAGGACTACCCAGCATCCACACTAGCCTCACGCAAAGCCAACTACGCTGGGCGGGGCATCTAGTGCGCATGCCCGACCATCGCCTCCACAAGAAGCTCTTCTATGATAAGCTTACAGAAGGGCATAGAGCACGCGGAAGTCCACAAAAGCGCAACAAGGACGCTCTTAAAACTGCTCCGAAGACCTCCGACATCGGACATGATTCCTGGCAAGTAGCAGCCAGTAACCGAACCCACTGGCGCTCTATGATATGGAATGGCGCAGCTGTCTGAGAAGCTAATAGACAACAGGCTGCTAAGTTAAAAACCTCAAGCCAGAAAGGAAAGTATCCAAAACTCTCCTGAAGGGACTGCATCCATCTCTTGTCCGTCATGCGGACGCCTTTTTCGTGCTAAAATAGTGTTAGTAAGCCACCAGAGGATACATGTGGCAGCCCAGCAAATATGATGAGAGTGGTCATCGTCGACCACGACGGACGAACAACAACTTGATGAAAAAAACAACATTAAAATTAATAAATATTCAATGACATACATAAATAGAAATTATTATTTTTAGTTATAAAGTTTTAAAGCTATGATTTTTTAAAGTGTGGTTCCTTTGTCACAATCCCTTAGACATCGCCACGTCTATCATGACCTATATAGGACTCATGACAAAGCGGACTCTTTCTATAAAAATGTACACATAAAAATAGGAACTCCTTTTGAACCTTCAGCCTTGACAGAAATTTTTTTTTAACCAATATTTAATTGGCTTTTGCATAAGGCACCTTTTTATGAATAAAACAATGAGAACAAAGCAGTAGTAATATAGTCAAAATGAGGTTGAATGATGAATGGTTGCCAATGACATTTTGCCAATGTACATTTTGTTATTCCATACGAAACTAAATGTTTTAGACATGCGATTCTGCGTGCTATTGTAGCAAATTACGTAATACTCGGCATCGGCATCACTTACACGGCCATTTACCAAGTACCTCCAAGTAAACGAAAATCGGCCGATGCCGAGTAGCGAAGCGAGTATCTGTTCACCCTTAACATATGTATATGCTTGACACCAGTTGTTGCAAACCAGTTTCTGTGTGTGCTATCAGTGTCAAATCATACGCGAAAAGTATTTCGCGAATTAAGACATAAGTCGTTATGATTTTGTATTTAACAGGCATTGTTAAAAAGTCCTCCATTAGCTATGGTGTTTAACCAGATTCCATCTCTTACAAAGAAACATCTTAAATAAATACACAAAATGTTTTGCAATGCATCATAAACTCATAACTATAAATTATCAACATGAGAACGTAATACTAATTGTGTACATTTAGCATTATATTAAAATGATACTCGTATAATCTGGTCATATACATTATGTTATTTTGGAGATACACTCATAGTACGATAGAACACAATATCGTAATAAAATCTCTTTATTTTTGGTATGCCACGTGAAGTTAATAAATTATAAATAATGCTATTTAATAGAATTTTTTTTATAATTATCTGTTTCCATTTTAAAAAATTAAAAAAATAATAACCTCGTACAGTCGGACCTCGCTATGTCGAACTTCCCTAAGTCAGAAAGCTCCTTATATCGAATTAATTGTTAGGTCCCTGCCAAATTCCATAAGACTAGGATGTTAACGATTAATTTAGATTTAATCGTTAAGTTATTGAAAAATTAACGATTAATTAATCATTAGTTTCTATTAAAGCCAAAAATTAAAATGTATGATGTCATAAGTAACACTTATTAGAAGTTCTTGCTGAAAATATAAATATCATTGTAATGTCTCCCTAATATGTCATCTATTAACCAACTACGCAAAAGACAAGTTTACATTATTTGGTTCAAGTGATGAGCGGGTCTAATTGACAATATAACCAGCCGAGCTGAAAAATCATACCCATGGAACTGAGGTAACTGGCATGCACAAAACGGTCTTGGCAAGGAATAACATATTGGATATCGGTGTTCATTAAGTTTTCACTATTGTAGAGGGTTAATGACTTCAGGAACTTTCATCTCCGTTTTGTATCGCAGTAAATAACCAGAAGATCTGTCATCATTTCCTGTCTCTGAGTCAGACTCCACTACTAACATTAGCTTAGCGGCTGTCCATTAATTATGCCAACACATTTTTGGCGATTTTTTACCTCCCTCCTCCACCTTGTCAACAACTTGTCAAAGAGACCACCTTATAAAATTGCGTCAACATTTGATACACTCAAATAAAAATTAAATGGAACAAAAAATATTTTAAATAGAATAGTCTACAACTACAACACCAAAGTGAATAAAAGTTAAGTGTTTAGAAAAAGAAAAGTTTAATAAACTCTTAATTTATTGACATATTTCCATTTTTAACTACAAATGCTTACTTCACATAAAATAGATTATAAGGCTTACAAAAATGGATACACATTACACCTTTAAAACATCTTTAAATTATGAACAAAAAAAAGTACAACTGTTGACGTCAAATTTCCTTGACCTCTCCCCTTGTCAACAATTGTCAAACATTTTCAGATACCCCTCCCCCCTATTTTGTTGACATAATAAATGGTCAGCACGTTAATACGCTTTTCATTTGGATTGATAAGTAGGCGAAGTGTGAAAACCATGGTGTGCAAACTTTATCAAGGTTTTGAACATTCCCGTCAGTCAATAGTTTAAAACCAAAATGTTCGTGTAATCGTCAGGTAAATTGTTATTATTTATCGGCCGATATTTATTATTTATATTATTTTTTTACTCTTTGACTTCCAATAAATTGTAAGTGATGGTTCGATTATCGTTAAAAAATAATTTATTAGTTAAAATCTTTTAAAGATTAATCGAGTAATTAATCGTTAATTTCCGCAGCCCTACATAAGACTAATGCATTTAAGATCTCCTTATCTCGAAGATTTTTGGCTTCCAACCTGCCTTAATTTAATTTTCCAAGGCGTTTGGGTATAAGGAACAATCTTACCCCCCCCCTTGGGGAGGGAGTAAAGCGTGAGGGGAGGGTCTTTTTCAGTGGTGTCGGTATTACAAGGCTAAGTCGGCTTCCTTTTATATGAAACATCCGACACCGCCTCTGCCTTCTGTCAAGCCTTCTCGCTGGTGTGGCTGTTCCCCCCCCCCAACCTTCTCAATATCAACATTCTCCTTGATTAATCTGCGCCTATTACACAATGCTCCCTAATTCTAAAAATCCTTAAGTCGAATCTTTGTTCAAGTTCCTTTGAGTTCGAATTAGAGAGGTCCAACGCATTTTCAATGAATCATTTACACATGTATCTGTTAACTAAAAACTGTTAAAAGCATACCTTTTTTAAATTAAGAGAAAAGAGGAAATATCAAGAAGAATGTACTTACTCCAGAATCAGAAAATGTTTTGTTTAATTTATGTTTTAATTTTTTTAAACAGAATACGCCGACAGGGGATAACGTCAAAAAGAAAGTTGCTCCTCGAGGGAGTGTACAACAAGCATTGATTGACGAACAGTAAAATTGAGTTAAATCAAAACTTAATATAATCAATATATGTTTGATGTAAGACAGAGTGCTCTATCATAAAAAACTATTATGTCACTTTGTACGGGCGTTAAAAATTAAAAAAAACCTATTATTTTAATATTAATATTGTCAATATGAATAGTTTTACAAATTAAACTGATTTTAAAATAACAAAATTAAATGTTTCATTTTAATCACTGATAACTTACCAAAACGAGTATTCAAATTTTTGTTGTTAAAATTTAAAATTTAATTTTTATTGCTAATGGTAATAAAAAAATGGAAATGTCACGAAAGAATACAACGATAAAGCCAATCTCTCGTAAAGTTAGTATTGGATTTAGTTTTTAGAAAATATTTTGCTCGTATTAACTCGTATTTCATACCTGAAATTTTCTTTTATTTCATTTTAATACTATTTTATAAAATTCAGCAGCTTTTTGTTTCTTTGTGTGTTACTGTTTCTATTTATTTTTTTTCATTATTTTTATAATTAACATGATTATTTTATAAATATCTTGAGAATATATGTGTCGTATAAGCAATATTAATTATTTTTAATACTTTTTTAAAAATTTCGTCAGCTTGTTTTCTTTTGTTTCATTTATAAGTTACTCGTATATCGTACATTTAATGTACAATTAAGTTATCCTTCCGTTAGTTTACTTATATTAACTATGATATACTATTAAATAAAATTAGTCCAACACATTTGTAGTGTTTATTTTCTTCCAAAAATGTGTCGTAATGAAATGAATATCAATATCTAATATATAGGTCGTTAAGAGAGAGAAACCAGAATGGTATCTCACAGGAAACGGAATCCCATCTGAAATAGGATCTTATGAGTCGGTTGATTAGCTAAATGTAACAGGGAGTGGTTACAAAACATGGGTTTAGATTTAGTGAGGAAATGGTCTCAGTTCGGAAAAGTGATTCAAACCAGAATGGGATCCCATTAGGCTATAGAATCATACTGGGGTATAAAATCCTAATGGAGCCTTGAGCTCAAAATTATCATTTTTTTCCTCTATGAACTTTACAAAACCTTAAACATAGACTACTGGGTGGGAATAAAAGAATATCATAGAGCAATGATTTCTTTATTTCTATCACTCTGTGGCCGGGGTCCCATATTTTTGTGTAAACGCCTCAGACTTTATTTCCCACTTGAATTTTCACGATCTTTAGTAATATTGGCACGGATATTCATCATTATCCATAATAACATTTACAGGGGATTTAAACTTAATGTCAGTTTTTATTATGCTATATAAATATTTTATTTTAAAATTGCTTCCATCTGGATGGGTTTATACATGTTACCTGAAATGTGTGAATGTAACATATACTTCAAGTTTGTACAATACATCGTTATATCCCAAAGTAAAATAACATTTCGAAAAAAAAACGTACATGGATTCTTTTTGGAGCCCCTTATATATATATATATCCTCTCCAGGGCACAGGCCTGGGCAGGGTGTGTGGAGAATCAGCTGTTGCCCGTGCAGCAAACTGAGCGGTCCAAGTTAGAGGAAGGATTACGTCGCAGGAATTGCCAGATAGACGTTGTAATCAACGCCTGACTGCCTTCGGGATTCCGGCTCCTGAGTTGTGATCGAGGTTTACTCCCCTAGCCTTTCTCATGAGTGAATATGGTCGCAAGGCAGCGGAGGTTTGGATTCAGAGTCTTCATTCTCCTAGATGAGCACCCATCTAAAGCTGACGAGCCTTATCACCCCGAAGCAACTGATTTTGAGGCGCCAGTTGTCCGCCTTTCACCCCTTCTCCTGTTAGTTGGTAACATGCTTCGCCGGACTTGTTTGAAAAGCCACACGTGAAGGCCAGGAGCTGATTGGAGCATTTCTTGGGATGAGGGAGCTTATCCCCGCATCCACTCCGGCTTTGACAGCCCTTGAAGACATATGCCCTGGAGAGGACATTCCAGCTTCGCATCACAGCGTCGATACAACACGGGAAGTAGTATTGACCGGTAATAAGCCACCCGCTCAATTGGCGTAGAGCCGGCGCCATGGATTACTTCGACGGTGGGAGAGATATCTATGTCTCATTGGACAACTACCGCCCGCCTCAAGCTGGGCAGCCCCCAGTCAATAAGGTGTTGTTCTGCCACAGTCTGCCTGCCCTACCGGGTGTGTAAGGCTCTGGGTGCATACATGCCTGACAAGTAGACTGTAAACTCATGCACCAACCAATGCAAATTAAAATTTAGGAAAACCCCAATCCTCAAGTTAGGGACCTGAAATGTACGGACGCTGACACCCGGGCTGTCAGACGACCTTGACGATATCAGCGATGCCAGGAAAACATCTGTAATAAATAACGAACTGGGAGGACTGCAGGTAGACATATCCACCTTACAAGAGACACGGCTGCCATGTTCTTGTTCATTACGAGAAAAGGACTAAACGTTCTTCTGGCAGGACAAAAGCGAGGAAGAAGTCAGAGAACAAGGTGTTGGATTTGCTATCCAAAACACGCTCTTGAGGATGGTAGTACCCTGCCAACAGGGAACTGAAATGTTTCTCTCACTTCACCTACACACCTCAATAGGGCACGCCTACCTAATTAGTGCATATGCTCCTACGCTCAATGCAACCATACAGGCGAAAGACGAGTTCTACAACCAGTTGGACTCACTGCTAAGCTCGATCTCAAAAGATGAGCATGTGATACTGTTGGGCAACTTTAACGTGGGTGCAGACTACATCTCATGGGCCTATTGTCTGGGAAGAGTTGGTACAGGAAAACTGAACGAAAACGGACAGAGACTCCTGGAACTTTGCTCTTATCACCAATACTTTCTTTCAGACAAAGCAACAACATAGATTGTCCTGGAGACATCCCCGCTCTAAGCGCTGGCACCAGCCGGACCTAATTATTACCAGGCGCTCTGCATTGAAACATGTTCTCCTCACTCGAACTTTCCATAGTGCCGACTGCGATACAGATCACTCACTGGTAGGCTGCAAGCTGAGATTACTGCCCAAGAAAACTCACCGATCCAGACCAGTAGGCAGACCCCGCATTGATGTGAGCTAGGGATCAGCCGGATTTGTTTTTTTTTGTTATTTGCCTAATCCGGATAGTTTGGCCCTAATATTTACCGGAACCGGATTCCGGATCCGGATAGCTCCACATTTAAGTGTAAAAGCTAATAGGGTGTACTTTACTACTTCATATCAAGTATTTAGTACTATTTATTAAAATATTTATTATCCTACAAATGACGAGTATCTGCTATCGACGTTGATACATTGTCAAAGTCATCGATGAACATTTTACAATGAATTGAATGAACGAACTTGAAGAAGTTCAACGAACTTTGTAGTGTGTACCAAGCGAACAGTGTTGCACTGAAATTGTAGTGTGATGGACAAGAAGTAGTGATCTAGAGCCATAATAAAACTGTTACTTTATTCAGACAATTTAAGTTTAATAGTTAGTTAACTTAGTTTGTTATCTTATGTAGTAAATTAATATCTATACTTGTAACTATTTAACTCAATATATTTTTCTCGTATTGAAATTGATTATTTGCTATATTTTGAGTAGATTTGAATGATTTGAATGGATCAACGCTTGTTAATTTGTTTATTTTGATATACATTAATAAGTTAATGTATAACTTAATTTGTTACTTCACTTATTTTGTATAATTATTATATTCACAATAGACTAGAGTTTTATAATTATAAAACTGAACAAGATATAACATGTGAGACAAGCAAATTTTGAATTTTTAAGTTCGCAAATCAAATCACAATTGCAACTGACATTTAAAGTTCAACGGGGAAAAGAACAATGATTATAAAATTATTACAATGATATAACTTATATCATATAAGTAAAATGTTTAAATTTGAATACTGAATTGAAAGTTTTGAAAGATTGACAACTGTCAACGTACTAGTCAATGACAAAGAAATTAAAAACGAAAGCCAACTCTCAGCCTGTCCCAGTTTCCAAGGCTCCTGTTTAACTATATAGTTTATAATATAAACTAATAATTCCAAATTAACTTAAAATTATTATTTTTTAACATAAAATTATCATTTTGTAACATAAAAATTAATATATCAGATATAACAATAAAAATAATTTAATGGCATGAGTAAATAAAATAGTTACTAGTTAGTAAATTCCGGTTAAACTTTGTGTTGTTGAAGAACATTCTTGTTAAAAGTAATGATTTCTGTTTATTGTTTTGTTTTGTTTTACTTTTTAATACTTTTTATATATTTGTTTATAAACTAATTAATATTAATTTAATTTAATTTTAATTATTCTTTACTACATTGATATCGGATACTATTCGCATCTGCCATAGGTATTTGCCGAATCCAATCCGGTTAGTGGCGAAAATCCCGATATTTTGTCCGGATATCCGCCATTCCGGATATTCTGCTGTCCCCTAATGTGAGCATGACTTCTCACCCAGACAAGAAATCTGAGTTTATACAAGCTCTCTCCAACTCACTAGACCATGACCTGCCAGCACCAAGGAAAAGTGAGAGCATCTCAGACAGAGCATACACAGCACAGCCATACAGATCTTCGGAAGAAAAAGGACCAAAAACAATGACTGGTTTGAGGTCAACTCTGCAACACACACCCCTGAATAAAGACGAAGTTCCCACCTAAAATACAAGCATTCCCCAAACCCACAGACACTGCAGGCGTACATATTAGCCAGGAGCAACGTTCAGGGATTAGCTAGGCAATGTGCAAATGACTACTTTCTCCAACTCTGTCGGCTAGCGGCCAACACCGTTAAATTAGAGGGATGTATGATGGCATTAAAAAGCCATGGGGCCTTCTAAGAAAGTCAAAGTCCCACCGAAGTCCTCAACAGGAGAAACAATCCGCGACAATGCTAAACAGATGGACAGATGGGTGGAGTACTATTCAGAACTTTACTCCCAACAAAACCACGTAACCCAAGATGCAATCGATGCCATCCAAAGTATCCCCCTCATGGCAGAACTGGACGACATACCCACCCTGGCAGAACTAGAAGAAGCTATTGAGCGATTAACAATAGGCAAGTCCCCCGTTCAGTATGGAATCCCACCAGAGATCATCAATTGCGGCATTAGTGTATTGCTGGAACACCTGCATGGCCTCCTCTGCCAGTGCTCGAAAGAAGGAGAAGTACCAGAGGATATGAGAAATTCCAACATAATCACCCTGTATAAAAATAAAGGAGACAGAAGCGACTGTAACAACTACGAGGCATTTCTATCCTTTGCATCGTGGGTAAGGTTTTTAAACAAACTGCAAAGACTTGCTGAGAGAGTATATCCTGAATCACCGAGTGGCTCCCGGGCAGAAATGTCTACAATCGACATGATCTTTTCTCTAAGACAACTTCAAGACAAGTTCCGAGTATAACACATGCCCCTCTATCTGGCGTTCATTGATTAAACAGAGGCCTTTGTCCCGGTCAGCAGAGATGGCCTGTTTACAGTCTTGGCAAAAGTTGACTGCCCACCAAAACTGCAAAACAGTATACAGTCATTCCATAATGGTATTAAAGGCACGGTGCAGTATAACGGATCAACTTCCCCTCCATTTGATATCCTCATTGTAGTCAAACAGGGTTGTGTCCTCGCCCCGACACTCTTTGGCATCTTTTTTGCCTGCCTGTTGAGACATTCCTTTGGAACCTTTACCGAGGGGATCTACCTACATACCCATTCTGATGGTAAACAATTCAATGAGGCCAGGCTGAAGTCAAAGAGGAAGATACGAGAAACAGTCATTAGGGACATGCTTTTTACAGATGATGCTGCCATAGCTACTCACAACGAAGCAGATTTGCAAAGCCAAATGGAACGCTTTGCCAAGGCCGCCAGCGACGTCGGCCTAACCATCAGCATCAAAAAGACTAACGTGATGGCCAGGATTCTGATCCACACAAAATCACAATCAATGGTTGCCAACTTGAGGTCGTGGAACACTTTACATACCTTTGCTCCAATATCAAAAACAACCTGTCCTTTGATTCCGACCTATACATAAGGATCGGAAAGGCCTCCACAACTCTGGCCAGGCTCTCAAAAAGAGTCTGGAACAACAAAAAGCTGAACATCAGAACAAAAATTGCTGTGTACCGTGCATGTGTGCTAAGCACTCTCCTTTGTGCCAGTAAATCCTGGACCCTATACTCCAGACAGGAAATGAGATTGAGTGCTTTCCACATGCGCTGTCTCCGGCGCATCCTGGGAATCGCCAGACAGGACCATGTAAACAACTATGATGTGCTACAACAGCCAAAAAAAAACAAAGCAAGAAAACACTCTTCCGCCAGCGTCGGCTCAGATGGTTGGGACATATGCGCAGATTGGAGGATGGCATAATCCCAAAGGACATCCTCTATTCCGAGCTAGCCAAAGGAAAGAGCACTACATGCTGGCCTCACCTCCGTTACAAAGATGTCTGCAAGACCTCAAAGCTATTGGCATTGACATAAATAGTTGGGAGGAACTCGGTGGGGACAGGTACAGATGGAGACAGGCGTTGACTACCGGACTAAAAGCAGGAGAAAGAAACCTGCAACAGCTCGCAGACGTAAATCGCCTTAAGAGGAAAATGAGAGCAAATCAGCTAACCACTAATACTACCTTTAAGTGTCAGAATTGCAGCAAAGGCTACCATTCGCGAGTGGGCTTGTACAGCCACAGCAGAAGCTGCAAAGCCATGCGCGCAAATTCCACAGGAGCACAGAAAATTCACTCGTCTTACGAAACATAAGGAAGCCAAAAACCAATATATATATATATATATATATATATATATATATATATATATATATATATATATATATATACTAGATACGTACCCGCGCTTTTGCAGCGGGAGTGTACTGCCCTATAAGGTTGAATACGTAGTTGAAAATAAGCCATTAACTATATGTTAAGTATATAAGTGTATGCGACGATTTAAGTTCGGCCTTCTGGTTATAATATAACTAAATGTTGTGCTTACTCTTTGGAATGCAACTTTCAGTTGCTCAGAAATATACTTATGAAAAATGTAATTCTCTAATTCTGAGACAATTTTTCCTAATAATAAATGGAGCTTTGAAACGTAACAAACGATTTTAAAAGGGCATTAATTTAATTTAAAATCCATCAAACAAACATTTCTCATTGCTATAGATTCAACGTATCAAGACATTACGTTCGGAATAAAACTCCTGTTTTTAATACGCTGATAGAACTTAAAGGAAGAAGGTAAAATGAATCAATAAAAAACCAAATTAAAATGCATCAAACCTATTTTTATAATTTTTTCACTTTAGTCCCTTTCATCAAAATGGTCCCATTTAGCGATGGATTCCTACATCTTATATGTTGCTGTTTCACCAAGGCATTCAATTCTTTGTTGATTTCCGTTTTCAGATAAGACATTTGATTTTGTAAATTATTTCATTAAGCCCACTTTTTTTCCATTTTTTTCCATTTTCTTTTGTCTTATGGAAATTAGTTTTTTTGCCAAGTATATTTAATATTAATCCATTCGCTTGAAAACGTAGGTAAAACGAATATATACATTATTTGAAAAAGAAATATTTTGGTATCCTGGAAAGAAAGGAGTGGACATATATTCAATTCCCATTGAGGTAAAAATTCAAATTAGTTATCAGGTTCATGTTAACTTTAGTTTAGTATAGATATATCCATTGATCCAGTATTCAAATATTATGCTGTAATAATTTAGCTGACATAAGAAAATGCAATTTTTACTCAAAATTACTTTTAGTTTAGAGTTCAGTAGTGCTTAATTTTTTATTTTTTTTTAGTATGAGTCTGAAAATTTACAGACTTTTATTCAAGTATTATATTTAGTATAGAAAAGGGGCACTAAATGAAGTTAATCAAGAGAAATATAAAAAAAATGTTAAGAAAGTCTCTCATTCTTTATAAACTTTAAACAAGCGTTTTTAGAGTAGATATATTTTTATAATGTTATGTATATATACCAGAAATTTTAAAAATTATTATAAGAAAAAAAATTCAACTTCTTATGTTTATTACTAATGAGTTGATTTCACTTAGAGAATTGCTTTTCTCATGAAACTCAACTACAATTTTAAGGGTACTAAATAAAGTAAACTGCCAAGTTTTTTAAAATTTGACGACAACTGCCGTCACGTACAAACTTATTTTATTTATGATCCCACATCGTTAAACTATTCAAAGTAATGAAATATTTGTGTTGAGGACTGATGTCTATATGGTAATTAGACACCGAGTACTTAGGCTCTAGTTGTCTAGGGTAATATTAATTAATGGCTCTAGCCCCCAGTGTTAAGTATTAATACCTATCTTGAACTGCAATATATAAATGACACTTAACACCTCTGTGTACAACAGAGAGAAATATTTATTTACATAAAATAAATATATATATATATACAAAATGAATAGGGTATAAAATATGTAGAATGTAGACAATATTAATTCAGGTACAAAATATCTAAAATAGAGGTACGTTCACAATTGGATACTACATCCCTTGATTCGGCTCAGCTCCGCTATATACCTGCCGACCTCACACACTGTCTCAGGTAACGGGGTCAGTCAGTGTTCCGCCTCACTGGTCAGCGATGCTTAACCCACACATCGTCTGATAGGCCGATCAACACCACGCCCCTCAGTTACTCAATGACTGACAGCTGGCTCCAATGTTACTAACAGTATCTTCTCGTCCGGCTCAGGGTCGTCTTCCCACTTTTGCCTGTAGAGTACATCTGGTGCTCACCTCAACACTATGTTGCACTTGGCTTTTCTAGCCCTAAGTTACTTCCTTCACTGTAGGCAGGTAACACTACCCTACAGTACTTCCTTCACAGTAGGCAGGTACACTACCCTACCGTACTTGCTGAAAATACAAATGCACATACATATATCGACTAACAATATATCAATACATCAATCAATCAATACATAAAAGAATAATAACATCTAACTCTAACATACATTTGACTATCCTTATAAGTCTAACAAACCTGAACCCCTTCAGCAAGGCTCTGTTCCCCACAGTCTAGCCCCTAGAACCAAATTCTCAGAGTGACCTGTGATATCTGGGAAAGAGAATGCCTCATGGTTTCTCCCCAGTATATAAAGGACCGCTCACCCACGCCATCATAGCATCTGCCCTACATTGCTAACAATTCTATTGGGCGAACCTTTGCCCCATGGCTGGTGCATGTGACAACTTTCACCTGGTTGGTCAAACCCTACGTCTCATCCTCTTGGCACGTGATGGACTGTTTCCAGTAGGTACCAATCACGGCCTCATTTGCGTAACGTTCTACTACTTCGCTTGACCCAAGGTCAACTGTAGCGTTGGTTGGTTCTAACACCTACCCCCAACGGTTCTAAACTTCTAACAGTAACAGTTCTCAAAAGTATATTGAGTTACTATTCAACAATTTGTAACAGCAGCTATAAGTTAAGGAACTACGCTCCCACCTTCTCTCTAAAAGGCAATAGCTGCTAATACTAAAGAGCTAATAAAATAAATTATAAATGTTGTAAATGTAATGAAGATACCAAAATAAGTTAAAGAAACTAACTCAGTCTTATTGAAAAATCTTGCAATAAAATTTGCGCACCGTTTTTAGTCAATGAAAGTTAATTTAAAGGCGGGTGCTTGAAAAGAAGTCTTGTAATAAAGTACAGCACAAAAAAGAAATTGTATACTTTTTGATAGTCTTTATTAATTAGTGTTTAAAATGGAAATGATATATAATTCTTTTCTAAATTATTTTCTATGTTAAATGATTTAAATTTACGGCTTTTATGGAATAGGTATCATTTTTAAAAAGGAATTCAATTATGTTTTGGATCATGTTTCCCGATGGGACATCATATTTTATAAATCATATTTCAAACATCAGATTTAGTTTCTGAAAAATAAATTAATTATTTACGAAATAGAAAAAAAAGACGATAGGTTTGACTGAAAATCTATTTTTAAAATGGCTTTTGTTATTCCGCTACAGCGTAATGACCATGGCATATTCAATTCGCCGCCCTACTTAATTACATGCTTTTAGGTTCACTTGTATTGAGTTTAAATACTTTAATATACTTCTGTTTATAAGTCATGTAGAAAGGTTTAAATTGTAAAATTATTTAGCTTATGTAATAAAATAACCCACAGCATTGGTCCTATGCTTTTATATGCATGTTATGATCATTGATGATTAACTTTAATAAGTAAATTTAAGGGAATGAGCCTGTAAAATAAACAAGAAAAATTAATAAAGAACACGCAACAAATTTTAAGAAAAACAAAACGTATAGTTCCTCTAAATAACGATTAAGCTTTTTTGACTTGGGCAATTTCTTTCCCCATAAAATTCCCTCAGATAATTAGTTTTTGTTTAAATTAAAATTTGAGTTATTAGAAACAACATAATAAAACTCTTCATTTAAAAATATATACCTTGTCTTGTGTGACAAATGTAATGAAATAGTTTTAACCCATCTATAATATAATGAAAGTATTTTTATAAAAGGCCACTGTTTTGTACCGCAAGGCAAAACTAAATATGAATGTTATTATAATAAAATTACACAGCTCAATTTAAGATGCGTACACCAAATGTGCGCACCGTAATTTGACAATAAAAGATTTTTGAAAGCCCACAGCTCAAAATAAAGTATTGTAAAAAATACCGCGCCAAAATGAACTCGTTTTGAATGTCCGCATGAAGCTGTTCAATATCGAAATGAGAATTTATGTTGTCTTTATTTAACTCCACATTTTCTGATTATGGGCCCAATTCCCTAGGGTTGGTCACCTGGGGTTGAAACATAGCCTATGACCTGTCCCGGGTCAAATGAGAGTCCCATGCAAACTTTCAGCTCCCTAGGTCCAACGGTGTGAAATTCCATTGGCAACAAACAAACACACTTTCATTTTTATATATTAGATATATATATATCTACTAGTTTGTGCTGCGGCGCCCCCCTTTTTTAAGGGCGCCTAAGGCGCCCACCTTTTTCAAAAGCCCAACTAACTTGTCCTTGTATGATAGATGCACAGTGTCACAATTTCTTAAATGTACACAAAGTATTTTATAATATTTTTAAATATTTTTTTTATGGTAAAAGCCCAAATAACTTATCCTTCTTTGATAAATACGAAATATTCCTGAAAATTAAACAAAGTATTTATATAATAATTTTTACAGTGCTAATCACCACACCATTTTTTAACTAATTTTAGAAAGCAGCGCACCAAATTACTGCACCAAAAAATAACTATTTGAGTCAATCAGCACTGCTCAACACAAACTTTTTTTAAAATGCAGAGTGATGTCCATTAGCCTTAGGCTACATAAGTGAGCGTAAATATATATATGATACTAATATAAGGCAAAGCCGTGCCTGACTCATCACTAATTCTCCATCTTCCCGTGTAGGTAGAAGCATGAAACTGTGGGAAGCTGTTGAGAAGTCTCTCGCAACGATAATTGTTGTAAAAGATTTTAAAATTCTCACTCATGGGGGCCGGGGGCCCAAAAACGCTTTTTTTCCTTATACCGAAAATCGCTAATTCTCAAATTTCCCGTGTAGTAAAAAACATGAAACTTTGGGAAGTTGTTGAGTACACTCCCACGATGGTAACATGCAAAAAACATTATTTATATTATCATTCACTTGGGAACGGGGGGCCCACATGTATTTTTTTCTTATATAAAAACTGACTCATCATTAATTCTCCAAATTTCCCGTGTAGTTAAGAGAATGAAACTTTGGGAAACTGTTGAGTTCACACTCCCGCGATGGTAACAGGCGAAAAAAATATTTAAATTGCCACTCACTGGGGGCCCAAATGTATTTTTTCTTATATAAAAATTGACTCATCACTAATTCTCGTAATTCTCCAATTTCCCGTGTAGGTAGAATCATGAAACTTTAGGAAGTTTTTAAGTAGCCTATCGCGACGATAATTGGCATAAAATAATTTTAAAATTTAAACCCATGGGGGCCATTAGTCCAAAAAACGTTTTTTTCCCTTATATTTACTAAATAAAACATGAAAATATCTATTTCTCATATTTCCCGAGTAGGCAGAAGCATGAAACTTTGGGAAATTGTTAAGCACACTTCTTCGATGATAACAGGCGTACAAAATATATAAATTATTACTTACTGGGGGCCGGGGGCCCAAATGTAGTTTTTTCTAATATAAAATACTGACTCATCACTAATTCTCAGTTTTCCCGTGTAGGTAGAAGCATGAAACTTTGGGAAGTTGTTAAGTAGCCTCTCGCAACGATAATTGGCGTAAAAGAATTTTAAAATTCACAGTCATGGGGGCCAGGGGCCCAAAATGTTTTTTTCCATCAAATGGACTATATAAAATATGAAAATCACTAATTCCCCTATTTTCCGAGTAGGCAATCATGAAACATTGGAAGTTGTTGGGTACAATCCCACAATTGTAACAGGCGAAAACATATTTAAATTATCACTTCCTGTTGGTCGGGGGCCCAAATGAAGTTTTTTCCTTATGTGAGCTATATAAAAACTTAAAATCACTAATTCTCATATTTCCCGTTTAGGTAGAACAATGAAACTTTGTGTGGTTGTTAATTACACTTCCACAAGGGTAACAGGAGAAAAAATTATTTAAATTATCACTTACTGAAGGCCGGGGGCCCAAATGTAGTTTTTTTCTTATATTAAAAACTGAATCATCACTAATTCTCCAACTTCCCGTGTAGGTAGAAGCATGAAACTTTGGGAAGTTGTTGAGTAGCATCTCGCAACGATAATTGGCATAAAATAATTTTAAAATTCTATCTCATGGGGGCCGCGGGCCAAAAAACTTGTTTGCCTTATATGGACTATATAAAATATGAAAATCACTCATTAATCCTTTTTCCCGAGTAGGCAGAAACATGAAATTTAGGGAAGTTCTGGAGTACAATCCCGCGATGGTAACATGCAAAATCCATTATTTAAATTATCACTCACTGGGGACCGGGGGCCCAAATTAAGTATATGAGCTATATTAAACCTGAAAATCACTAATACTCCTATTTCCCGTGTAGGTAGAAGCATGAAACTTTGGATAGATGTTAAGTATACTTCAACGATGGTAACAGGTGAAAACAATATTTAAATTATCACTTACTTGGGGCCAGGGACCCAAATAATGTTTTTTCACCTTATATGAGTTAAATTACCAATAAAAAACGTTGGATACTGTGTAAATATATTTATACAAAACTTAGAAGATAAAAATTTGATGGCCTATATTAAAATTCATCAGGGCATTAAAATTATATTTTTTCAATCTTTTGTAGCCGAGGGCCCCTAATCTCTTTTTCGTAAACGTTTAAGTAATTTTAACAATTCGATTTCACTCGATTTTTTAAAACTAATTTTTACTAATAAATATATTCATCATGATCCAAATTGAAATAAGCTGTTGTTTTGAACTATACATATTACACCGATAGTGCCCCAGGCCCTTATTTTAGTTTTTCTTAAGACGTATTAATAGTAAATGCATTTAATTCATCCCACAGCCATTCAACTTTAGGACGTTTTTGGGTACGCTCCAGCGAAGATTTCTGGAATTAAAAGTAATTTTTTTTTAAAACACCACTTATTAGGAGCTGGGGCCAATATGCCATTTTTAACATTAGCTATATAAAAGGTAATTTAAAAAGTGGATACTTGGTAAATGGATGAAGTATTGACCAAATTAGTGTTTTTAAAAAAAATAAAATAAAATTCTATAGGGTAACGAGAATGAACTTTTAATGTCTATTCCTTCGGGGCCGACACCCAAAAAATGCTTTTTGTAAACATTTAAAGCTTTTTTACCTTTAGATTTTAAATAATTTAAATACGTATAGACACTATCATGACCTAGATTGAAATCCTCTGACCTTATGATATATGCACATCCTGCATCCATTTTCCACGGGTATCCGTAATGTCATTTTAGTACCCATTTGATTTTACACGACCTTGACAAATATTGACAAACAAGTATATCCATCATAATCCAGACTGAAATCAATTGGTGTTTTGAATGGGTGTGAAATGGGTGTGAAACGGGTTTTCAACGCTTAATAAAATCCTAATTTTCCACAGCGCAGCGCGGGTATTTTGCTAGTATATATATATATTAGGGCTGCGTAAATTTATGATTAATTTCTCGATTAATCCTTACAAAATGGAATCCATTAAATTTTTTTAACGATCAATCGACTTACCACTTATAAATGTACTGGAAGTCAAAAAGTAAAATAATTTGGCCGATGAATATAAACTACTATTCGGATGATTACACGAACATTTTGGTTTTAAACTATTGACTGACTTGAATGTTCAAAATGTTGATAAAGGTTATTGTGTCCATTGATTGAAATCGTTTGCAAACCATGCAATGTTCCCTCTAAGTCTAAGCTTCGCTTGTCCATGCGCAAAGTTTAAAAAAAATTTAAAAAAACAACTCGTGTGCAAAGTTGCACAGCGTCCATTTTTAAATCCTTTATATTAACTCGTGGTGTCTGTGGCCGACCGACCGACCGACCTTGCTTGCTTGTCGCCAAAACTTTTGATCGATTTTTAACCCACTTGCTCGCAAGATAGCGAGCTGAAATTTTGCAGGCAGTTTCGTACCGATGATAAAAACAATGTATCAAAATTTCAGATCGATCGCATTTACCGTAATTAAATTATTGATTTTTTAGATTACTTTATTTATTCCTATGTATCATGCTATTTTTTGAGATAGAGCGTCGCGGTGCGTATTATATTGAACAACCTTTCTGTCGCGCAATAAGGTGCGTATTTTACTGACAACACTTTTTATAAACCTATTCCTGATCGGTGCGCATTATATTAAACACGTTTTACGACACAACTGCAATTTTGTATTTTTGGATGGTCTTGCGCTGCGTGTTATAATGAACAATCTTTTAATTACTTCTCGTACATAAAGGATTTATAGTAAAAAACTTGGTTTTTTACGGGTTTTTCTTATTTGTGCAATATTTTACAAAATTTGCTGCGCAGTGATTCTAAACTCGTTCGTGGCGTCTGTCAAATATCAGCGAAGCCACGCTGCTTAAAGGGAAAATTGCTACCATGGCTCTAACATTTCGCTTCCATATCACCTGCAAACCAAATACCCACTACAGTATCAGAAACTTCAGCTGAGACAATCTAAAGCTATGTAAATGATTGTTCAGCTAGGCTGGTTATATTGTCAATTAGACCCGCTCATCACTTATGTCATCACAAATAATGTCAACACACTTGTCTTTTTGCGTAGTTGGCTAAAAGATGACATATAAAGGAGACATTACAGTGATATTTAGATTTTCTACAAGAACGTTTAATAAGTGTTACTTATGACGTCATAATTTTAATCGAAATTAAGTATTAATTAATCGTTAATTTTTCAAAAGTTAACGACTAAATTTAAATTAATCGTTCACAGCCCTAATATATATATATATATATATATATATATATATATATATATATAAACATACACACACACATATATAAATTGTTTTGTAGGGAGGTGTGTATGTATGTTTGTATGTGGGTATGTATGTATGTATGTATGCATGTATATTATGTATGTATACATGTATACACGTTTGTTAACATTTATGTATGTATGCATGCATGCATTTTTGTATGTATTCTTAATATTTCTTTTTTATTACAGTTTAAAGATAAATCTTAGACAAATCAATATTAGGTATTGTAATGACAATTTTAAATATCTTTTTTTTAAATGATTCTTTTTAAGTTACAATTGTAGCTTAATTAATATGCTCAAAGTAGTTTATACCTACTAGAAAAAAAATATCTAATGTTTGTGATGATCTTTTATGTTCATTCTTTCTCTATTTATTATCTACTGAATCTTACTAATATTTAAAAAAAAATCTGCAAATATAATATTGCTACATAAATTTGACATTTAAATGATTTGCAAAATATTTAAATGGTTGGATTCAATTTTAAGCTTTTTGTTTCTTTATTGACAAATCTCTAGATATGTCTTTCCTTATCATCATAAATAGTTTAAACACTGTAGGCAGAGGAGGTTTAAAGATATCGTGCATAATGCACCGTCTAAATTTTATTTAACAAAACGGATCTGAATTATTTTCTACAAATCCTTTAAATGTTTGTGGACTTAAAGACACATTTTTGTATTGAAAAAAGTAATGAATGTTAAAAATTCAAATTCACAAAGAAAATAATGCATTATGAAAATTTTTTTTAAAAAAAATCATATTTTGTATATGAGAGAATGTGTTCGTGAATGATGATGTTATGAAAAAAAGATTCAATAAATCGTCTGCATTTCTAAATGTTTTTAAAACTAATTTAATATTAGTTCTTTTATTTATGTTCGTAAACTTTTGAGTAAATAAAAGTAACTGGAACTGAAATCATGTTTATTCCTTACTAAGCATTTGTAATATCTATGTATTTACACGCATTGTTATGTCTCAGATAATTTGTAGCAAGAATAGGTTATTGAATGTTTTTTTAACTTGTAGTTATATAGTCTAACATATTATTGCTGTGGTCCAGGGGTGCGCAACCTGCGGCCGTACGGCCACCTATGGCCTTGGGCACGAAAATTTGCATTCCTGGAAATCTTTTCAAAATATAATAACCGGCGGCAGTCAAATATTTGCAATTTGGCAATATATTATTTAAAGTTGTAAACGAAATATACAATATTCATTTACACTCTTAAGCACTTGTTATTGTGAAACAAATTATGACTCCGGAAGCTGTAGCGTTATCTACAGTGTTTAGCGCTCATAGACATTGAAATAGCTCTTGCACTCTGCTGTTAGAATGCAGCTGTTGAGGGCAGGCCATGCAGCTAACTTAATATAATTCGAGATTTTGGCTACCGGCACCATTGATATGTTTGATAGAAAATTTTGGGAAGTTGTTGATTACACTTCCGCATAGGGTTTGGAAAAAAGTTGTCATAGGTTTTAGGGGCCCAATATGTCGTATTTTCCTTAAATGACCCTTTAAAAATAAACTTAATAACAGCTGCTGTGTTAATTGATGAATCTTAATCAAATTTGATACATAAATACTTAACTGGCCTTTCAAATATACTATGGGACTTTGCACTCCTAATATCCATTCCCTTTTTTGCCGGAGGCCCATAACCTTTATTTTTGTTTGAAACGTTATAAGACGTTATCCTTAATTGATTTTAAACGATCTTTACAAATATTAACACACAATTCCATCATTACCCAGCTTGCATTATATAGGATTTTGAGATTTAAATCTTGCACCATTTAGGCCCGGGTGACATTTTTTCTTTTGATGAAAGCTTTATAAATGTTATTTTTTTCAACTTATCGCCCTGTTAATTTTATACTTTTTTGAGTACAAAAGCAATATATGTTTTTAAAATATTACTTCTTTTAAAGTCGGGCCTACAATTTTGTTGATGTATTCTCTTGTAAGATACAAAAATTATATTTAAATTGTCCGATTGCCAAGAAAGTTCGGGAATTTTTATAATACACTTCGGCGATGGTTTCAAACATAATTGTTTTCAAAAGTACCACGCATTGGTCCTTATGAATTATCTTTATACTAAGATCGTTGCAACATGGGACCAATTAGCTAATATTTATATATATATATATATATATATAATAATAATAATAATAATAAATTGGTTATTTATATAGCGATGTATCCCAGTAAGGAACTGGGCTCACAGCGCTTTACATGAAAGAAATGACATACCTATAAGTATTAAATTAACTTTAATATCATAGCAAACACACAAATTACAGTACATTATAGATAAGCTACGTTAATCATTTATAAGAAATGTTGTTTCATTAGTTTTGAAAATAAATTTTGAAAAGATGTGTCTTAAGTGCAGTCTTGAAGGACTTGGTTGTTTGAATACTACGTAAGTATAATGGTAGAGAATTCCATTATTTGGCTGCACAAAAAGAGAATGATCTTTCACCAAATGTTTTGGTGCGTGTCGTAGGAACAGAGAGAACGCTTGTGTCTGCAGAAGATCGTAGCTGGCGAGTGGGTGAGTGGACCGACAAAAGTTCACTAAGATACGATGAGCATGAGTCCGAAAAGAAGTTGTGACAGAGAATGGCCAGTTTGTAATAAATTCGGGCTTGTATAGGCAGCCAATGAAGCTAATATATATATATTAGGGCTGTGGAAATTAACGATTCATTTCTCGATTAGTCGTTAAAATTATTTAAAGATTTTTTTTTGAACGATTAATCGACCCATCACTAGAAATTATTGGAAGTCAAAAAGAATAAAATATAAAAAATAGCGGCCGATCAATAATAAATTTCCTGACGATTGCACGAATATTTTGGTGTTCAACTATAGGCAGACGGGAATGTTAAAAATGTTGATAAAGTTTGCATACCATGGTTCTAACACTTCGCCTACTTATCAAACCAAATGAAAAGCATATCCAGATACAGAAAATGACGACAACTCTTCTAATAATTACTGCGTTACAAAATGGAGATGAAAGTTCCCGAATCCATTTACCCTCCATAATGGTGGAAAGTTAATGAACACCTTTATCCGATATTGTCATTCCTTGCAAAGACCGTTTTGTGCATACCAGTTACCTCAGTTCCATGTGAATGATTGGTCAGCTGTGCTGGTTATATTGTCATCACTTGAACCAAATAATGTCAACACATTTGTCTTTTACGTAGTTTGTTAAAAGATGAAATATAAAGGAGACATTCCAGTGTTATTTAGATTTTCAACAAGAACGTTTAATAAGTATTACATATGACATAATAAATTATAATTATTGGCCTTAATCGAAATTAACGATTAATTAATCGTTAATTTTTCAAAAGTTAAAGATTAAATTTAAATTAATCGTTAACAGTCCTGTTGTTGTTCTTCCGTCGTGGTCGACGATGACCACTTTCATCATATTTGCTGGGCCACCACATGTGTCCTCTGGTGGCTTATTAACCCTATTCTGGCACGAAAAAGGCGTCCGCACGTCGGACAAGAGATGAATGCGGTCCCTTTACGAGGGTTTTGGATACGGTCCTTTCTGACTTGACGCTTTAACTTGGCAGCCTGTTGTTTGCTTGCCTCACAGACAGCTGCGCCATTCCGTATCATAGAGCGCCAGTGGGCTCGGTTTCTGGCTTCTGCTTCCCAGGAGTCATGTCCGATGTCGAAGGCCTTCAGAGCTGTTTTAAGTGCATCTTTGTAGCGCTTACGTGGACCTCCGCGTGCTCTATGCCCTTCTGTAAGGTCACCATAGAAGAGCATCTTGGGGAGGCAATGGTCGGGCATGCGCACTACATGCCCCACCCAGCGTAGTTGGCTTTGCATGAGGATAGTGTGGATGCTGGGTAGTCCTGACCTGGCTAATATTTCGGTGTCTGGAACTTTTTCCTGCCATTTTATATTGATAATTTTTCTAAGGCTTTTGGTGTGGAAGTGGTTCAGCAACCTCGTATGGCGTTGGTATACGGTCAAAGTTTCACATGTATATAATAGCGTGAAAAGCACAACAGCTCTGTATACTTTTAGTTTTGTTTGGGTGCTGATTCTCCTTCTGTACCAGACACTGGCATGCAATCTACCGAATGCTGCGCTGGCCTTTGAGATTCTCGTGTTCACCTCGTCATCAATATTGGCCTTCTGAGACAGTGTGCTGCCAAGGTAGATAAAGCTGCTCACTGTGTTGTTTTGTTGGTATTGATGAATATGTTAGGCTCAGTATAAGATTTGCCTGGGGCCGGCTGGTATAACACTTATGTCTTCTTTGTGCTGATAGTGAGCCCAAAGTTAGAGCACGCACTGGAAAATTTATCAGCACTAAGTTGCAGTTGTGCTTTAGAGCCCGCGTTAAGGGCACAATCATCAGCAAAAAGAAGGTCCAGGATGCTGTCTGATTTGACCTTTGTCTTAGCTTTAAGCCTCCTGAGGTTGAACAGACGACCATCAGTGCGATACCTAAAGTCCATGCCTACATTGCTATTCCCGAAGGCCTCTGTAAGCATGGCTGAGAACATAAGGCTGAACAATGTTGGAGCCAGAACACAGCTTTGCTTAACGATATTTGTGACAGGGAATGGTTTAGAGACCTCTCCGTTGTCCTGGACTCGAGCCTGCATGCCATCATGGAATTGCTTTAAAATGGCTATATATTTATTTGGACACCCATACTTGGCCATAATCCTCCATAGGCCCTCTCTCCAGACCTTGTCAAAGGCTTTCTTAAGGTCTATGTAAATGGAAAATAGGTCCATTTTCTGCTCTTGACACTTTTTCTGCAATTGTCTTGCTGCAAAAATCATATCGATTGTCCCACGTTCTTTCCGGAAACCACATTGGCTTTCTGGTAAAAGGCCCTGATCCAGATGTGCATTTAGGCGATTTAGGAGAATTCTGGGGAGTATTTTTCCTGCAATTGATAGCAGTGAAATTCCACGATGATTATCGCAGGCTTGGCGGTTCCCTTTTCGCTTGTAGAAGTGGACTATAGAGGCATCTTTAAAATCCTGGGGGTTAGCCTCCTGCTGCCACATCATTAGGAAGATTTCATGCAGCTTTTCCTGTAGAACCATGCCACTTTCTTTGTATATTTCTGCTGGAATTGAGTCTGCTCCAGAAGCCTTTGCACATTACAGAAGCTTTACAGCCCTTTGCGTCTCAAGAAGAGTAGGCGGTCATCCATTACCAGGTTAATTGGTACTTGAGGTAGGCGACTGATAGCATCTTCATTAATTCTTGAGTTGCTGTTTAGGACAGCATGAACGTGTTCAGCCCAGCGCTCAAGAATCTTCTCCCCGTCAGTAATTAGTTATGTTTTGTCAGCACTGAGGAGCGGGGATGAATTAGACGTTGTAGGTCCGTACAATTCCTTAAGGACGTTGTAAAAATTCTTCATATCATGCATGTCTGCATATTGTTGAATCTCATCAGCTTTCTTGTTTAGCCATGAGTCTCGCATCCAGCGAAGTTTTTGTTGTATGATGCGGCGTATGCTATTATATGAACCGTTACGATTGAAGACCTGGGATTGCTGATGTGTCTTTTGTAGAGTTAGTGTCTCTCTGCCAACATTTGCATGATTTCGTCGCAATTGTCATCGAACCAGTCTTGGTGCTTTCTCGTCACGGGTCCAAGGATTTGGGAGGCTATGCTGTAGATTAGATCTCTAAAGTTCATCCAAGCAGTCTCGATGCTCGTATTGTTTAGAGTGGTGGATCTCAGTTTGTCCTCCAGGGCTGTCTCCATGAGGTCCTGTTTCTTGTTGGAAGACTGAATCAACAAGTCATGTTCAAGACACGTCTGAAGCAACAGGAGACCATTGTTATTACACCGGCCCACTCCACGTTTTCCTATCGAACCGTCCCAAAGAGCGTCGCAGCCCACTCTAGCATTCAAGTCCTCAAGTATGACAAGCTTATCAGTAGAAGAAATGTTGGCGATGATAGAGTGAAGGTCCTCGTAAAACCTGGATTTCACAGGGTATGTCATTGTTGGGACATAGCAGCTGATGATGTTCAGATATTTCTTCCCGGCCAACAGAGGCAGTCTCATTGTCATTAGTCTGTCATTTATGCACTTTGGAGGACTAGCGAGTTTGCATACTAATGATGTCTTCATGGCAAAGCCAACACCAGCCTCACGGCGTTCCTCGCTCCCTCTGCCATTCCAGGAGAAGGTGTAGCCGGAGCCTCTTTCGCTTAGTTCGCCTTCTCCTGGTAAACGGGTCTCGCTGAGATCGGCAATGTCGACATCATATCTTGAAAGTTCATGGCCCACCAGGAAATTTCTCCGTTGGGGTCTGTTAGTTTCATCTCTGTCCATTATTCTGCGCACATTCCATGTGCCCAGGGTGAGAGGAATAGCCCTCGGCTTCTTCTTTAGTTTGCGACCGCAGAATTAGGGTCCCCGCCAGCTGCGTTAGTCTGGCCAGGGAATATTTGAGCAGGCAATGTTTAGGGCACCTTTTCTAGCCCCTTCCTAATGCCATGGAGGTGAGCTGTGCATTCCTTAAGAGGGCTGCTCAGTCGCTCGGGGGGCTGCCGGACACCACTGCTGCTCAGTGTCAGTGGTGAATGACCCTATGGCCTGAGCCGCCTGCATGCAGGTTTGTGACTACGGCTGCCAGTATACCCTCATCTGCCGCTTCGCCACTTGCCTGTTGCTACAGGGCTTTGGAATGATGAGAGTGACTTGCGCTGTGACTTTGTTTAAGGTGAGGAAGATTCGCGTAACACGTCACCCTCACTCTCTCGCCCAAAACCATCTGATCTAGCAGCAATTCGTTGTCGATACAGCTGGGAATGGGGTTGGGGTTGGGTGCAGTGGATGACCAGGACGTCCTATTTGTGTCGTCATGCTCTTAGTACTCCACAATGCTTTTCTGTGTATCGCCTCTTGCCCGTTGACTCATAGAATAGAAGAACCAGCGCGCAGGCAGCCGAAAACCAGTCCTCACATGCTGGGTAGACAAATCCCATTTCACCGAGGTTTGCATCCCATCGGTTTACCCTCACCTGGTTTAGCCGGTCAGTCGAGACCGTTTACCGGGGTGTGGCCGCTGTGCATGCTACAGCTACTTGGAGCCACAGGTGAGAGTTGAGTGCCAGGTGGGGACCAAAAGTAGCGAACTACCCCAGGAGGAGTACGACTGCTCCCCATCCAGAGGTGCTACCCCTCCCGTGGACACCCCATACACCCCAGTCCTAAAATATATATATATATATATATATATATATATATATATATATTTTTTTTTGTTTATTTTTTTTTCGTTCATCCGTCGATACGACGATGACCACTCTAGTAATTCGAGGATTGTTGGGACTGGCTCTGTATGTACATGCTCAGATGTCTGATTAGGTGGATCTTTGCACGGAAGTTTCGGGAACAGAAATGACAAGGGGCGAGTGGGACATCTCCAGGAGGGTTGACAGCACGGGCCTTTCGGGCTTGCCTCTTCTTTTCTGCGGCGGTGATCCGGTTTGCCTCACATGTATTGGCAACTTCGTGGATGGAAGAGCCCCAGGTGGATCGGTCCAATACAGCTCCTTCCCACGTGTCTGGGTTGATGGCAAACGCTTTCATTGAGGCTCTCAGCGTGGAACTGCTGGTCATACTTGAGCTCGCCATAAACTATTCTCTTTGGCAGTCTCGTCTGGCATTCGGACAACGTGCCCTGCCCAGCGAAGCTTGGACTGCATCAGGAGGGTGAAGATGCTGGGGAGACCTGCCTTGGTCAGTACCATTGTGTCTGGAATTTTGTCCTGCCACTTTATGCCGATGATCTACCTGAGGCTTGTTGTATGAAAGTGGGTAAGCTTTCTTGCATGGCGCTGATATACAGTCCAAGTTTCACAAGCATATAGCAGTGTGGGGAGCACCACTGCCCTGTACACTTTCAGCTTGGCCTTGATGGTAATGCCTCTTCTGTTCCAGACATTTGGGTACAACCTGCCTAAAGTGGAGCTGGCTCTGGCAATTCTGACGTTCACTTCGTCACTTTTGAGACAGTGTGCTGCCTAGATATGTGAACAAGTGCAATGTGTTGAGTCTCTGGCCGTCGACAGTGATATTGGGCTCTACGCAGGGCCATAGTGCTTAGTGTTGATTGTCAGACAAAAGTTTGTGCAGGCACTGGAGAACAGGTTTACACTGCGTTGCATGTTGGCTTCTGAGACAGCGTTGAGGGCCCAGTCATCAGCAAACATCAGGTCCCTGATGATGTCTGTCATCACCTTGGTTTTTGCCTGGAGCCTCCGAAGGTTGAACAGTTTGCCATCTGTGCGGTACTTCAGGTTGACACCAACATCCTCGTCTCTGAAGGCCTCTGTCAGAATGGCGGAAAACACGAGGATAAACATTGTTAGTGGCAGAACGCAGCCCTGCTTGACCCCGTTTGTGACTGGGAAAGGATCAGAAGACTCTCCACTGTCCTGGACTCTGGCCTGCATGCCCTCGTGGAATTTTTGCACCAAGACGATGAATTTCCTTGGGCAACCATACTTGACCATGATCTTCCACAGACCCCCTCTACCAACGGTGTCAAAAGCCTTGGTCAGGTTGACATAGGTGGAGAACAGGTCGGAGTTATGCTTCTGACATTTCTCTTGCAGCTGCCTGGCAGCGAACACCATGTCGATGGTTCCTCGCTCTTTTTGGAATCTACACTGACTTTCAGGCAGGAGTCCTTGGTAAAGGTGGATTGTGAGGCGTTTGAGCAGGATTCTGGCAAGAATCTTTCCTGCGATAAAGGGCAGGGATATGCCTCTGTTGTTGTCACATATACACACATACTTATATCATTGAAAATGTATATACGTGTACATCAATGTTATGTGTTTCCTTGAAGCTGATGTTTTAAATAATGTGTCCTATGCTATTAATATATAGTATCAATATAATACTCGTGTGTTTACATAAGTGTGCATGTCTCGAAACCTATTATAATTGTTATAATTTCCTTAAACTATTGATGTGTTTTTTTACTATAAAAATATTTATGGAATATGATTAAAAAATTTTTTTTACAAATCGGCTTCAAATTAAATGAAATAACATTTAAACTATGACAAATTACCATCGTTCAGCTGGAGAATCCTTTTTAACAAATCTGTACCGAAATGAGTTGAAACATAATTATGGCATTTGTTCAAGTTAGAGCGTTGTCAATTAATACATGATGATATTTTTAAACTTGAAATGAAATTCCTTACCAAAATTCATTATATGTACATATTCATTAAAAATTGAAGCCCTCTAGCTTTGTAAATAGTTGAAGGATGTCAATAAGATCTACTACTTTCTAAATCAGTTTTGAAATTTTCACACACACACACACATACACCCACACACACACACATATATATATATATATATATATATATATATATATATATATATATATCTATATATATATATATATATATATATATATATGTATACATAAAAATAGTTTGTGGCTGGCTTAGTCCAATGTGGGTTTACATCATGTTCCTTTTCTGTCCGGGAATTTATGTATTTAAAAAAAGAAAATATCTTATAAGGAGAATGTAAATATATCAGTCTCTGGCTAAAGATGAAAACATGCAAATTTGAAAAAAATGTTTGTATGTAAACATGATGGCACATATTAATACTCTACTGAATGGAACTCTTAATATCCACTAATTCGGGGCTAGGGGCCTAAAATGTTAATTTTTCTTCATCATGTTACATAGAAATGGGTTTGACTAGACCAAAATTGGTACACACAAACTTAATGATTCAATATTAAAACATTAAATATAATTAAACAAGTAAATTGTTTTTCGTTTTCACCCAAATTTCTCATGACGTTTAATTCATAAATGCTATATGTAAGTAGAATAAAAATTATACAACCATATTTTAATACTGAGGAACGGAATTAATGTCAAATTTTGCTAGCTGTTCCATTTGTGATTTTATTAGGTTATCAAAATGTCATTCATTAAAAATAGGTTTATGTTTGCTTTAATAGAGAATCCTATAAAATAAAAGGCTATATTCCGTGCGGTCATCGATAGTGATTTATCCCTCAAACACATATGACTCCTAAAGCCAATCATATTGAACACGTTTACGTGGACGTTCAAAAAGAGTTATTTTTGGTGGAGTATTTCTTCCAAGACTTTATTTTGAGTTATGCGCTTTGGGATTTATAGTCAAAAACTCTGTTTTTACGTGTAATTTATTTTAACTATAATGAATAGAATTTTTGACGTGATGCGCATGTATGCCGGTCGAGACGGCTGTTGGAGGGGAGTTACAACATGCCACCGAACGGTGGCGAAACGTTTTGGAACGGGCTTTGTTGCTCGTATTCAATATTGCGTTATAACTTAATCTTCCGTTACATCTCCATCACTTTTCAAAAAATTTAATATTCCAAATTCAAAATGTCAACCCTCTTTATTTGTAAGTCTTTAAATTGAGCATTTATTTATTATTAACGTGATGCTGGGATGATATGAATTTTCTAGAAATTTTATTTATTTGAATGTTTCGCAAGATCAAATCACAATTTCATCGATTGTTTGTCGGAAGATTATGAGCACAAATTCTGACTTTCAAGAAACAAAACTACCTCTTAACTCTGGCTTCATTAGTGTGATGTGATGATCTTGCTTTGGAGGAATTTACTATTTTCAATGAATGAGCAGGGCCGGTTTAAGCCATCTTGGTGCCCGAGATACGAGCCCACATGGGTGCCCCCTTCTGCCCCGATCCCCCACTGACCACTGGTATGTTCAATATTAAGCAAACCAAAATTTAAAAAAAAAGCTGTTAAAAGACAGGGTTGTCACAAGGGATTGTGGGAAGTGCGGACTGCACCGGATGACACCAAAGGGTAAAATTATGTCTTCCTCGTTATTTGGCATTGGCATAATCGGAGGATTTCTATGGGGTAAATTGTGAGGGGATGACACCATGACCTACCGAACTGGATGACACCCATCCTAGTGACGCCGCTGTTAACACGTATGTTTGTACTAGTATAACTCAAATAAAATCTGCGATCAGTTATTTCTGAATTAAAATTAATATTTAATTAATCTTGTATTAATATTAAACAAACATAATGTAACTTTCTTTATAGATGAGAAAGTCAGAGAAAGCAAACCTTTACATTTTAAAGTTTTTTATTCTAGATTTACATCTGGTAAAGTACATCATCAAAGTTAATTTTGCGCAAAATGTCTGTCTCAATCATCAGCAAAGAAAAGGAATCAAATATTTCTTATTTCATTATCGATCTTCTTAGCTTTTTTGTACGTTTTAACTGTGAAAAAGAGCGCTCAGTTAAAACGTTCGTAAACATTAATATTAAAAATATGAGCAAGTCCATTTCTACATTGGAAAAGCAAACTGGATGTTGTCTCTATTACTTTGTATAATTCTGCATGACTCAGCGTGTTCTTTTCAGATTTTGATGCACGAAGCTTGTGTCGAATATATGAGTGTAACTTTTGTAGTTAATTATATAAACTATTGTTCAGATCTTTAGGATAAGCATTTATTAGTCATACACAACACTGAGATGTTTGTGTTACATCGATCAAACAACAAAATCTAACTCCTATATCATTATATACCTATCCTCATCTACCCATCTCTGTCTCAAGTTTGTCAACAATAGCGTAAAAAGCAGATATACGAAATTTGTCTCTGGCATTCAGAGATACCTCAGGGGCATCACCATCAATGACCACTTTCTTTCCTGCAAGTGATCTGCTGATGAAGAATACAAATCAGCACACGTTTTCAAGTTCACGAGCTCATTTTATAGAGCTTGACTGAATCTGTGAAAATGCAATACTTCATCCCAAAAGACAAGCGTGAGAGCAAATTCTAATTCTTGCATATTCTTTGCAATTTTTGTCTGCTTCTCTTCTGGTGTCACCCCTCCGTGACAGGTCTTCTTGTAAACACTTTAACCCTTCTATAATCTGGGGATGAGACTTAAGAATAGCTTTAGTTCCAACAGCATGTGCTTCCCACATGGTATCGGAAAGAGAGTTTACCAGCGTTCAATCCACAAAGCATCATTTCATAATCTTCCATCAGTTGGTTGAAGCTGAGAAAAAAGTATCGATCAGTTGCACTGTATGGAAGAAGTTTACTTCCTCTAAACAGGAGTCAACGGCACTTCTGTCTACCAGATTTAGTGAATGGGTAGCACAGGGTATGTAGATAGAAAACTAATTTTCCTCTAAAATTTTGTTCTGCATGAACTTGTAATACCAAGACATATTAGCTGCGTTATCCGGGACTGACCTCTGCATTTCGCAAAATCAATATTGCAAAATTCACGTAAGTACTGCATCTCTTGCTTAGCCATACCTTCACATGGGGTGACTTTGCGGCTCCAAGAAAGTAAAAAAGCGCTCAATGGGCTCTCAATCTACCACGTATCGAAGAACAGAAATATCTGGTATTGACAAGCTGAAATAACCGTAAGCATTTACGTCATCTATAATTATAATTTTTTGATGGACTTTTGGGGACATAATTTTAATCAGTTCTTCACATATAGTTTGGTATACATAAGAAGGATTTCCTTTTCCAGAATATCCTTATTTTAGCAATGTGTGATGCTAAAAATAGATCAAACTGATTGACCAACTCCAGCAACCCTTAGAAAAATTCAATTTTGTAAAGATCCAAATTTTTCATGTGTCCCTTTAAAAGCGATTTCAGGGGTGGATTAAGATTGCACGGGGCTCCTGGCTGCAATTCCACATGGGGCCCCGTCCAGCCACTTTATTATAAAATTTAATAAGTTATGTTTCCCTTAGTTTTAGTCTTAAATCATTGGGAGCCCTTGGCTTTAGCCCAATCAGCCTTCCATTTAATCCGCCCCTGTGCGATATAATATTACATTTGCGATTTGCTATCGTCATGTCGATTATGGGCAATACACACATTTTTCTTGAGGACTTGTGGTGCCCCCAAACGCTTGAAGCCCAAGGCACGTGCCTTGTTTGCCTATAGGTTAATCCAAACCCTGTGTATGAGGCATTAAAATTAAACTCAAAATATCACTTGTGCAACAAAAATGTAGAACATCAAATAAAAGGCTTATGAGAAATCACACATGTTTATTTCATTTTTTAAAAAAAGGAAAAAGGTGTATAAAGTAATTACAATTGCGAAAAGAGAGAAGGCTACACTGTTGTTAACAAGATGTAACATATATATTTTGTAAATGAATAGGATGTTTGCAGTTTCTTGTTTATTAAAATTCACTGATTAAATAAATGGTAATGTTTTTCAAAAAATAAAACGAACAATGTTTCTTATAAATTCATGTGTTAAGCAAATGGCAAAACAGTAATTTTCTGTATATTATTGAAATGTCCTAAATAATTTTAAAATGTGTGGATTGGTTATAAAAAATAGTAATCAAAGATGTAGTAAAAAAATCAAATACATTGATACATCGGTATATGCCCTTAATCTTTCAAGACCATTGGACGCATAACAAACTTAATTTTACTATAAGAAATAGAGGGAAAATAATGAATCCATTCACATGAAAAATTACATATTTATACATTTAACTTGGTTGTATAAAATAATTTAAGCACTGCTTAATTCTAAAAGACATTAAACAGAAATTTAAAAAAAAACACCTTATTTCTGTTTAGTAAATGTATAACATATAAACAGGGTATTGGTTAGCCTGACAGGACGTAACACAACAGCGAACGTTTCGGCAAAGAGCCTTCCTCAAAGAACAAATAGTCACACAAATAAAACGAATATAACGAAAGAATAAAAACACTTAGCTGCGGTGAAATCCAAGTAGTCCAGTAGAGATAAAGTAAGGAAAGAAAAGTAACAGCTTATATAGGAAGGAGAGGGTGGGTGTGGCCAATCAATCAGGTTGTCAGTGCAAACATAACATTAATTCCATGTGGTGTAAGAGTCCCATACTCTTGGATTTGTCTATTCTCCAGACAAACCCTGCCGAGTGTGTTTGTACAAGAAACCAAGGCGGTGACGGACATGTATGTCTTTGATGCCCATGTGGTCACGTCCATTGATTTATCGGGAGACAAGACACTGCTTGTCTTGTTTAATGGCACGTACATGCTCAGCGATACAGCAGGAAAGTAACCTCCCCATCTCACCTATGTACTTCAAAGAACTGCGCTTACACACAATGGTGTAGACCACATTGCGGCTGGTACAAAGATAGCCATTCCTAATCTTGAATATCTGGCAATCTGGTTCATCTGGGTAACAAAGGGACATGTCTGGCATCGATTACGGCCACATGGCTTGGTGCCCAGATGGGAGGACGGAATCACATGACGACATTTATGGACGCCCGTACAAGTTCTAGCACGCGAGTTGAATTCCAAACAACTATCGAATAACAAGTAAAATGTTTCACGCACAGACATAGGAGACGTATAGCGAGGCACCAATGAATAAGACTTCTGAGAGTACAATAGTGTTAATATAATTTAGAAAAATGATAATGTATCGAAAATAATTCAAACACCACTAAAAAGTTACGTAAGTTGTTGATAATATGTTACATATATTATATAAATGAATAGTGTTTTGACATTTTTTGTTTATCTAAATGTACTGATACAATAAAACGTTCTGTTTTTTTTTGTTGTTGTTTTATTTTAAATAGCACAACATATTTTGCTTACAAATTCATATTTAATAAATTGAATGAAATGTTAATCACTGTATAGGTTTTTACCATTTCCCAAATAAATTTAATTTAAACTTGACATTTATGAATTTCATTTAAAAGAATAGTAAAACAATATTTTAAAAAAAACAAACAAACAAACTAGCAATTAAATTAGAGGATTTGATATTTTGATTTACAATATTTTCAATGGGAAAATACAATAAAACTAAAGCTAGAAATAAAGTTACAAAATATCCGATAATTATTTGTTCATTAATAAGCGTAAATTTTAAACAAAATAAAGTATAATAAGGAGAGAGAATTTAACCTACGATTCTGAAGTTAAAAAAATACTTACTTCAATACAATTGAAAATATTTTTAAAATTGTATTAAAATACAAAATCAAATAAATAAACTTGCAATAAAAATCCCAAATAGCTTATAAAAATAAACTTTCTTAGGTAATCGCTAGAAACATTTTACTATTATGTCTTTTTAGATAATCAGAAAATTAAATATAAGATTTATTAGATTACAATAGTGATAATATAATTTAGAAACAATGATACCGTATAGCAAATAATTCAAACACCACTAAAAAAATTACGCAATTTTTTGATGATATGTTACATTAAATGTAAATAAATTTAATGTTTGTCGTTTTTTATTTATCTAAATGTACTGATGAAATAAACACGTTTTATTTTTAATAACATGAAAACTTGTTCTTATGAATTCAAATGTAATAAAATTGACAGAAATGTAGATCACTGTATAGGTATTTAAAATTACCCAAGTAAATTTAAACTTGAAATTTATGTATTTCCTTTAAAAAGGTCACTAAAAATATATTTTAAAAAAATAAATAAAAAACTAGCAATTTTATCAGAAGACATGGTATTTAGATGATTTTAGATTAATCTTTGTTAATAAATTAGCGTTTCGATTATTTTTAACAAACACAAAATTTTAAAAGCGATAGAATTTTATATCAATTAATATATTAATTAATATTTTTCAGTTAAATAAATACTTATTTTAATACAATTGAAAATATTTGTGAAATTGATTTTTTTTACTAGAACTAATTTTTTAAAAAAAATAAAAAACAATTAAAATCCCAAATATTCTAAAAATGTAAAGTGTCTTAGATAATCACTATTTATCTAAACGTTTATGTGTTTCCTTTTGTTAGAGGATGTGATTTTACGGCAACAAATCCAAAGTACATAGATCGTAAAATTGCAAGCGAAATACATGGTACTAAATATTTACTCTTAAGTTTTTATTCCTATGTACGTAGTTAGAATTGCAAAAATGAATCCAATTTAGGTCAAAAAATTCAATTCTTTGTCTTAAACATATTACAAATAGCTTGGTTACAAATTAATACAAAATTATATAAAGACTAAAAAAGCTATTTCAAATAAAATACAAAAGAACACAAACGACAAAACCTTAAGGATAATTATAAAATATAATCCAATTTAAAATCACACATTGCTGAAAATAAAAGTGAAATTTTCATTTTAATCAAAGTTCGTTCTACATTTTGTATTAATTGCGAGCATTAAAATAATTTAAGCAATAGACAGTTAAAGGCTTACAATGTCGTTATGAATAAAGGAAAGTTGATTATAATAAACCAGACCTACGAGGTACGATATCAAATATAAAAGTGAACTGTAAAATTATTGTAAATTACATATTTTTGTGGCAACAGAGCAGATAAAAGGTGGAATTAAATTGTACAGATATACAATGGAATGATAATTTAACACTTTGAGAATGTTATAATTTGTAAAACAATAATAAAGACACTTGACATTAATGTATTCCTCAATTACTCTTCCTTCTCCTTGATAAACTTTGCATCCCTATTGGAAAAAATGAGTGTTTAAAATAAATATGAAACACTTAAGATATTTCTAATTATTTAACAAAACCTATAGTTAATTTTAAATTTCAATATATCTAATTAATTAATTTGAGTTGTTATCACTAGCTTCTTAATAAAACCCATAAAAATGCATTCTCCATACAATAAGTATAAGCGAAGAAATAAGATTACCTACACAGTATACACTGTTAAATAATATACCTAATTATAACCCTTTAAACTCTGTAAAGTAACATTTGTTCTCAGATATAAATATAAGGGCTTTTAAAGATTAATTTAAATTTAGTTGTTAACTTTTGAAACATTAACGATTAATTAATAGTTAATTTCGATTAAACCCAAAAATTTAAATTTATGATGTCATAAGTAACAGTTATTAAACGTTCTTTTTGAAAATCTAAATAACAATAGAATGTCTCCTTTATGTCATATTTTAACCAAGTACGCATAAAGACAATTGTGTTGACATTATTTGGTTCAAGGGATGAGCTGGTCTAATTGAAAATATAACCAGCCGAGCTGAACAATCATTCACATGGAACTGAGGTAACTGGTATGCACAAAACGGTCTTGGCAAGGAATGACATTATCGGATATCGGGGTTTATTAAATTTCCACTATGAAGAGGGTTAATGGATTCATGAACTTTCATCTACATTTTGTAAAGCAGTAATTCATCAGAAAGAGCTATCGTCACTTTCCATCTTTAGGTCAGACTTCATTACTGCCATTAGCTTAATACGCTTTTCATTTGGTTTGTTAAGTAGGCGAAGTGTTAGAACCATGGTAGACAAAGTTTATCAATATTTTGATCATTCCAGTCAGTCGATTGTTTAAAACCAAAATCTGCGTGTATTCGTCAGTAAATTTATTATTTATTGGCCGCTATTTTGTATTATTATTTTTGTTTACTTTCCGACTTCCAATATGTTGAAAGTGATGGGTCGATTAATAGTTAACAAATAATTTTATGGTTAATTTCCGCAGCCCTAATATATATATATATATATATATATATATATATATATATTAGGGCTGCGGAAATTAACGATTAATTTCTTAATTTACCGTTAACAATGTCATCGATTAAAAAATTTTTAAAATATTTTTTCTTCAATTTATTAAAAAAAATTAATTATTGATAATTAATAATAAATTATATATTTTTTAATGTACAAACTTCTCCCGCGTATTATATAATTTATTCAGTTATGTAGACGTGCAGATGTAAACAAAACTGGCGACTATTGACAGTTCAGCAAATTCGAACTTAGTATAGAAAGTAGAGTTATGCACCAGACATGCTTTTGGCAAAAGAGGGCAAGGCGACCCTCAGCCACGATATTGAGAACCAGCATTGGAAAAACGGTGACCGCTGTTAGCAGACAGTGCACCAAACTGTCAATCACTTGAAATAACTGAGGGGCCTATCAGATGATGTGGGAGAACCATCGCTGACCAGCGAGGTGGAACACGAGACTGACTCCGTTACCTAAGCCAGAGTTTATTAGGTGCAAGCATCCAGTGTAGCTTTGCCTATTGAAGGGACGTAGTATTCGTTGTGACGTACCTTATTTTATTTATTTGTACCAGAGTTAATATTTTCTACATATAGTATATTTTATATCTATTTCATTTTGTATATACTTTATAATGTAATTAAATTATTCTCTCTGTTTGTCCACAGAGGTGTTATGTGTCGTTATTTATGTGTTTAAAGCATTTTGGTCTAGATTAATATTAAAAATTAATACTGGGGGCTGGAGCCAAAATTAACTGTATGATAATATACCCCAGACTACAGAGTCGAAAATTTAAACTAAGTACCCAACAATTGGAGGTCTCGTCCTAAGAGTCATTAGTTAGTTATGATATAAACATTAAACTTAACACATGCCACGTCTAAGGTCCGTAAAAAGACAGTAATCATCTAATGCTAACTAGCCTTCAGCCGGACTTCGACGTTAACTGTCAGGTTTAGTCCAGTTTAGTATGTTTCGGGTTTCGCTTACCCTTCTCGTGCCCCGGGCCACGTAGAGGACAACCCCTACTGGCGAGCTGAGATGTCTTCTCGGGCACATGATGAAAATTCTGCTTTATAGAATACCTGAATTTCACATATTGCCGGTAACATTTTCATCATGTTATCTATGTTCTGATACACTCGTTATTAAGCTGCGTATTTTTCTGGCTGAGCCATATAGCATGCAATACTTTCTTTTAAACCTAACTTTATTGCCATTCAACCCAACATTATAATTACTACATAATACGACGTTGATGTTTAATTTATATTAAGTGATTACAAGTTTGTAACCAACACAATGTTACTTATTAACTGTTAAAAAATTCCCTTTAAAATTTGTTTTTGCTTTAATTAAAAGTTTATATAGTATGTCAGAAATGTATACATCGTGTATAAATTTCCAAAACAGAAAATAAGCAATTTTATTTCTCTACCTGAATCTTGGCTGAAAAATGAATCCTTTGTCGATATAGTGCTGGTAATCTTCAATTTTCCCATTGTGGTCAATACGTATTTCCTTGTCTCCCAAAACCAAATACACAAGGACCTCATCTCTTTCAAAGGATTCAGCTAGGTTTTTCTCACACGTGCCCTAGATGATAAATATTGATTGCAGTTATATCGCATACGTTTTCAAAGTAGCTTTATTTTTATGCCTTAACAATGTAAGATAAGCACATACATGTTATAGTTTTAGTTTGCGGGAAAAAATATAGGTATATTTCAATGCTTTGTTATAAATCGAATATAGGGCTAATGAATTCCTAAATAATCTATCTATCTATCTATCTATCTAT
>CALYLW010000399.1:593034-648026 GCA_944989445.1 Ampullaceana balthica
ATGTCATGGAACTGTGATATAACCAATTTTCTGTCTGTTACACTAAAACAGTCGAGTGCGCTTAAAAAGTGTAAAGTAATATCATAACGATGAATGTAACTATTTTTACACGCTTTTATTTAAGTCACACTGTTTGTATGTTGAATCCATCAATCCTTCCTCCAAATTTTGTAACGTAAAATTAAACCACTTCTGATTGTCCTAGAGATTTTAAAATTTTACCACATAAAGATCGTGGTTAACAATGCATTGTATAAAAGTTTCAGATGGATCGAATGTATATTAATTAAATTAATGCACTATTAGTTTTTAGTGTTTGTCTATATAAAATATTATCACTCGCATCAATGAACCATACCTCAATTCGATAAAAAATTCAGTATTTCTTTTTACTCAAAAGGAATATAATTGTTGTTTTTCTTATATTATAGTATAATCGTTACAGAAAATAAATACACACATCGATTAGGTATTTAAGTTAAGCCCACTGATGAGTTAATATGTCTTTCGAATGAGGTTATACCCGGAAACAGTTTTAATATCCACTGTCAATCGAATTAAAGACATGACCAGACAGGATACGTTTACATTTTCTGTTTCTGATCAATGTGATCGATCCAAATTCATTTTAACTTTTCATACCCATAATTGTAAAGCCCGCCAGGTGATTCTCAAAATCCGTCAATCCTTATGGCTGACCCTCTAACTCAGCAGGTCTTCAAAAAACCTCCTCCTTTTTGCTGTCCTTAGAGATAGAAGCCTCAGAAATAAACTTGTAAGAAGTCACTTTCCAATATTGAAAGCACATAGTGGAACAAAAGGTTGCAACCGTAACCGTTGCAATACTTGTCAGTATGTGATAGACATTAATAAAAATTAATTCCCTCTTGAAAAAGTCATAATGATAGATGGATTCATATGCACAAGTCGCAACGTGATTTATGAATTCTTTGCAAGAGGTGTAATACACTTTATGTGGGTGAGACAGGTCGTCGTATTCGAGGCCGGTTTAGAGAACACTTGTGTAATATAAATATACAGGCTCCTATTCCTGCTTCTAAACATTTTAAAAGTGTTGACCATGATGACATTTCAGATATTGGAGTTACTGGTATTTTATATGCGAGCAATACCAATGATAGGATACATATGAAGAGCTCAAGGGAAGTAATGGCTATGTCACATTTATGCAGTTTTGAGATATTCAAGTTTTAAAGTTCAAAATTATACACATTTGTTATAAATTAACTCAATGTATTTGAATTTTTATTAGGGTCAGAGAATTAATTTTTTCATAAAACCTCATTCAGAGCAATCTATTTTTGATCCTCAATCAGATACAGGGGATAACTAACAAATTCAAAAATGTCACATAGCCGTTTCTTCCCTTGTGGTCTTCATATGGAAAATAAACTTATAAAACGATTTGGTACGTTGGCTCCATATGGAATTAACCAAATTCATAATTTTACCCAACTGCTGAATCTGTTTCCCGTTGTGGCTTTCACTGTAACTTTATATACTTTCTCCTATATCCTGTGTCCTTGTTTGTTTTTTGCTTTTCCTTTCTTTTTATTTACATACATACTTTATAATATAATATGTTTTAAGAATTTAAATATTTCAAATGTAAATACGTATTTTATGTTTTTGTACTGAATGAATGAGTCAAAACGTCTAGTATCGTTTTAGATTTAAAAAAAAGATCAAATGTATTGTTTTCATTGCACAATTTGTTTGTGTATTTTGTATTTTATAAAAGGTATCTGTCTAAATATCTTCACACGCAAAGGTTGGGGGTGTGGGTGGCGGGATAGCTATTACGTTGTAAAGTCTGGACATCCCGCACTCAAGATGTGATTCATGTAAAAGAATAAAATACTTTTTAAAAAATGAGTAAAAAAAGAGCAAAGACAAAGAAATTTCATTTTACTAAATTTCTTACCATTTACGCGTTTCCGCTTCCTGACCTGAAACATGAATTAATAAATATTTAGTTACAAAATTTGTTTTACTTAATATAATAAAATTCAATCCTTATTACGCAATACTTCAAATAAAAAATCGTCTTACATAGCATTTGATAAATTATGGAATTATTTAGCACAACTTTATGTTGCTGAACAAAATTGTGTATGTATAAAAGTATAATCTCTTCCACATATTTATAAATCATTGTATAAAGGGGTTAGTTTTAAATAGTGAGGATTACGAACAAAAAAAAAGGTTCATTTGAATATTATGTTTAAAAACTATTATATTGTTCAAAGGACTAACAGACATGAACTAAACATAAGCTACGCAACATTTTTGGGTCGATCTTGAGATTTAAAATAACAGACTGAATTGAGTTTTCATATACGAGATTAGAGCCTAAACTTTAATGATTACTTAGATTCACAATGTAGGTATTCTGTGTGAGGCGTGAATTTTCAGCTAAATAAACTGCAAACGTTAAAATTTTAACAATCTGATGTCGAAAAAATATAACAGAACAAGATAAATATCTGTGAAATTAGCCAAGATAAAATAATGAAGAACACCCACCAATAAAAAAAGAATAGTTGGGTTCGATCATTTTAAACTTTCTTTAATGTGATGCACTTTGAAAAATCATTTATTGTCTAAATACGGTGGTCGATTGATATGTGCATTCAGCTGACGTACGAACGGTCAGAGGGTTTGAATCCCCTTGAAGGCAGGGATTTGTTTTCCAGGCCCAGGTTCTCTTTGAGTCCACCCAGCTCTGAATGGGTACCTAAAACTAGTTAGGGAAACAGGCGGCTGGGTAATGAGTGGAATCATCATAGCCGTGGCCTGTGAACGCTGCGCCACTAGACAACAGACATGCACATCTGTGGACGCAATAATCTTCTGTTCAGAAGAAACAACTGTATAGATAACACAAGACAAGACAGTGCGGGAGTTTCCATGGAATCTTTTTTGATATGAATAAAGTTTAAAATTTATCTTCCAGGCTATTTCTCAAAGAAAAACCACTACACTGCTACTTCATTTACTTCATTGGGTCCCTATACAAGCACGCTAGTGTTAAATACAGTAGGTTATATGTCACAGCTTCTTTTCCGACACATGCCATTCCTATATGTACTGAACTTCTCTCTGTCTCCTTAATCACTCTTGAGTTATGCTTTTCAGCAGACACAATTATTCTGTCAGTTCCTAAGATGTACACTTAAAGAAATGGTAATATGTCTTTTAATTTTTGAGCCCCCTAAAATAAAATTCTCTATTATTACACACTTGTAGCATTCATACTAATAAAGCCTTGAAGACAGAAGTAAAACACGTCTCTTTTGAAACTTTAATTTCAAAATTAAATTAAACAATCATTAAACATTTCTTTAATTGACAAATGTAGCTTATGTATGCCATTATCTTAAAATATGTCGCAGTTATAATATAAAAGTTTCATATGGGTGTTACTAATTTAATGTGTAGCACTGTGAGCACAGCTCTTGCTATGATACTGCACTATATAAGTGAGCAAAAATCAAAATTATTATAGAACTAAACTGTCTTAGTATTTAAAAGTTATTTTAAAATTTTTATTTCATTAATAACATATTTAATTTAGTTTATATTCGCTTTGGAGTATGTAATTATCGTTCTATTAGAGAGGGAGGGGATTGTAAGTTGTTTATATTAAATATTGTGTCTCACATACTTTATGACATATATTTGTCTTAAATTATAGGGATTTAAATATACAGTATAAGCTTTTTTCTGGACGACAATGGTATAGGGGTTTTTAAAAACTGTTAACTTTTTTTACTACATGTGTTAATGAAATTGGAAATCATTATTCAATAACAACACCCTTGAATTGCTCCATTTAATAACAAATTACGTGTAAAGTAATGTAGAGATTAAGGAATTTAGAAAAAAAATTCATTAATAAAAATTATTATAAAAAGAAATACTTTTTAAATTAATACATTTATCTTATCTTATCTGTTTCAGACGCTCCTTCTATACAGATGATTATTGAGTCCTACGCCTATCCATGGTTTGTGTTGAGTCCTGCATTCTTATTAGAGTTTTAAATGTTGATAAAGTGTTGGCTTTCATGGTTTCTTCAGGCAACCCATTCCACACCCGAATTCCGGATGGGAAGAAAGAAAATTTGTATGAGTTTGTTCTTGCATACGGAATAAGAAAGGTGCTTTTATCCTTATGTCTATCTGAGGGTTGTATTTCAGGTAAATATGTTATGTTTTTTGTCCTGACTATGTATATTTTAATTTTTCGCGGTTCATTTAATTTATAATTTTTCTTGATATTATACAAGCCTAAGCCCCCAAACTATCGGAAAACAGAAAAAAAAGAATACAAACCCTTAGAGAAACAGGAAAATATTATATATTATAGTATTCCATAGCAACTTTTTTAAAAAATGCAATTTAATAATAATCTTCTATAGTTGTTTAATGGATTATTTTTTTTAATTGAAACATTATAATATTTTATTAAGTGCTTCAAAATTTGAAAGACATTGTTTATTTTTCTTAATTCAATACGCTGAATCCATTGGTATGATATTTTTTTTTCTATGTATGTATTTTTATTAAATTAATAACATAGTAAAAGATGTATTTTATTTCCTAGTGCTCTTTTGCTTTACGTAAAATTGTCTCATTATTTGGAGATTTACACTTTTTTATCTGTAGATTTCTGATTATTTTGTTCAAATGTAAGTTGATTTCTCAAGACTAGGCTCAGCGCACAACTCAGTTATAATACAACCAGAAGGCCAAAGTTACATTTCGTATACAAAGAAATACATAATTACAGTCATATTTTCACCTACAAAATACTAACTTAATGGAAATGCATATGTTGCGGCTTTAATTTCAGTTATTTATATTTGTAAAAGCTTAAGCCCTCACTTACTCATTGTTAATTTTCCATATTAACATATGAATATAATACCTTAATAGTGTAGGCACTTTATTTAATTTCGTGTGCAAAGCCCACAAAATTTAATGGTATATAATTATTATCACTTTCTTTTGTCATATCAATATACATAATTTGCAATCTCTGTCAAGTCTGTCTGTCATGCATGTCTGTCTGTCCGTGACGCTACTAATTTTAGAAAGCAGCGAACCAAATTACTGCACCAAAAATAACTCTTTTGGATCGTTCCACATAAAATTGTGCAATATGAAAATAAATGAATAAAAAAAAATGAAAAAAAGTTCTGTATTAGATCACTTTTTATTCTGATGTGTATATTTTTCAAAATCAGTACATTTTAGCTGAAATGTATTCATTTTGAAAACCTCCATTATTTTTGACGGGTAATACACTAGTATATATATATATACTAGCAAAATACCCGCGCAAGCTGCGGAAAATAGGATTTCAGTTACCGTTGAGAACCCGCGTAACACAAATTCAAAACACCAATTGATTTCAATCTGGATCATGAAGAATATAATACATATATTAACTTCACAGTCTTTTCTGCCTGTCTGTCGTAGTCCCGCAGAAAAACAAAAACGAAAAGTAAAAAATGACACACTTCCCGTGATCCTATCGAGCTGATAATTTAATTTTTTTTTCGTCTGCTACCATTGTGGGAGGGTACTAAACAACTTCCCAAAGTTTCGTGCTATTAACTACACGGGAAGTTAGATAGTTAATGATGAGTCTGTTATATGTAGCTCATATAAGAAAAAAACTACATTTGGGCCCCCGGCCCCCTAGTGAATAATAATTTTATATTTGGTTGTGATTGTTATCATCGCGGGAGGGTACTCAACAACTTTCAGAACTTCATGCTTCTACCTACCCGGGAAGATGAGGAATTAGTGTTCATTCAGTTTTATATAGCCCATATACGGAAAAAAACGGTTTTGGGGCCCCGGCCACGCATGAGTGAAATTTTAAAATTTTCTGTTCGTCATTTATCGTAATAAGAGTCTACTAATCAAGTTCCCAAAGTTTTAGCTTCTACATTCACGGCAAGTTGTAGAATTAGTGTTGAGTCAGATTTTAATATGTGAAAAAACTAAATTTGGGCCCCCGGTCCCCAGTAAGTGATAATTTATATAATTTTTTTCTGTTACCATTGCGGAATGTTACTTAACAACTGCCCAAAGTTTCATGCTTCCACCTTTACGGGAAATAGAAGAATTGGTGATTTTTAGATTTTATATAGCTCATATGAGGAAAAAACTACATTTAGGCCCCCGGCCCCCACTATGTAATAATTTAAATATTGTTTTAGTTTGTTACCACTACTCAGAGTTTCTTGATTCTACCTACACGGGAAACATAAGAATTTGTGATTTTCAGTTTTTATATAGCTCCCATAAAGAAAAAAAACCTTTATTTTGGCCCCCGGACCCCAGTATTTGAAAATTTAATATTTTTTTGCCTGTTGATATCACCGAAGTGTACTCAACATCTTCCCAAAGTTTCATTCTTCTATCTACTCGCAAAATAGGAGAATTATGGATTTTACTTTTAATATTGCCCATATAAGGAAAAAAATGATTTTGGGCCCCGGGCCCAAATGAGTGTGAATTTAAAAATTATTTTATGCCAATTTTCGTCGCGAGAAGCTACTTAAATTCCCAAAGGTTTCATGCTTCTTCTACCTACACGGAAAGTTGGAGAATTAGTGATGAGTCAGTTTTTAATATAAAAAAACTACATTTGGGCCCCCGACCCCCATTAACTCATAATTTAAATATGTTTTTCGCTTGTTAACATCGCGGAAGTGTACTTATCAACCCCCAGTGTTTCATGGTTCTACCTACATGGGAAATATGAGAATTTGTGATTTTCAGTTTTTATATAGCTCATAAGAAAAAAACTTCTTTTGCGCCCCCGGTCCCTAGGAAGTGATAATTTATTTATTTTTCGCCTGTTACCATTGCGGGTTTGTATTCAACAACTTCCCAAAGTTTCATGCTTCTGCCTACTCGGGAAATAGGAGAATTTGTGAGTTTCAAATTTTATATAGGCCATTTAAGGAAAAATAACTTTTTTGGGCCCCCGGCCCCCCATGAGTGTAAATTGTCGAATTCTTTTACGCCAATTTTCGTCGCGAGAGGCTACTCAACAACTTCCCAAAGTTTCACGATTCTACCTACACGGAAAGTTGGAGAATTAGTGATGAGTCAGTTTTTTTTATATGGCCCCCCGGCCCCCATAAAGTGATAATTTAAATATTGTTTTTACCTGTTACCATCGTGGAAGTGTACTTAACAACTACCCCAAGTTTCATGCTTCCACCTACACGGGAAATAGGAGAATTAGTGATTTTTAGTTTTTATATAGCTCATTTTAGGAAAAAACTTCATTTGGGACCCCGGCCCCCAGGAAGTGATAATTTAAATATTTTTTCTCCCGTTACCATCGCGGGATTATACTCAACAACTACCCCAAGTTTCATGCTTCTACCTACACGGGAAATAGGAGAATTTGTTATTTTCAGTTTTTATATAGCTCATAAAAGGAAAAAAAACTTCATTTGGGCCCCCGGCCCCCAGCCCCCAGGAAGTGATAATTTAATGTTTTTTTTCTCCCGTTGCTATCGCTGGTTTGTACTCAACAACTTCCCAAAGTTTCATGCTTTTGCCTACTCGAAAAATGAGAAAATTAGTGATTTCATATTTTACATAGTCCATATAAGGAAAAAAAGCGTTTTTGGGCCCCGGGCCCCCAACAGTGTGAATTTTAAAATTCCTTGTGGTCAATTATCGTCGAGAGAGTGTACTCAGCAAGTTCCCAAAGTTTCATGCTAATACCTACACGGGAAGTTGGAGAATTAGTGATAAGTCAGTTTTTTATATTAGAAAAAAAAACTACATTTGGGCCCCCGGACCCCATTAAGTGTTATTTTAAATATTTTTTTCGCTTGTTACCATCGCGGAAGTGTGCTTATCAACTACCCAGTGTTTCATGCTTCTACCTACACGGGAAATAGGAGAATTAGTGATTTTTAGTTTTTATATAGCTCATTTTAGGAAAAAACTGTATTTGGGCCCCCAGCCCCCAGGAAGTGATAATTGAAATATTTTTTCTCCCGTTACCATCGCGGGGTTGTACTCAACAATTTCCCAAAGTTTCATGCTTCTGCCTACTCGGGAAATAGGAAAATTGGTGATTTTCAAATTTTATATAGGCCATATTAGGAAAAAAAACGTTTTTGGGCCCCCGGCCCCCATGAGTGTTATTTTAAAAATTCTTTTACTCCAATTTTCGTCGCGAGTGGCTACTCGACAACTTCCCAAAGTTTCATGCCTCTACCTAAATTGGAGAATTAGTGATGAATCAGTGAGTGAGTGAGGGCTTTCCCTTTTATTAGTATAGATATATATATATACATCAAACTTTGTTTGTTTGCGTACGGTGGAGGATGTGTTACATACGTTTTTACATGGATTAAGTGATCCTGACCTTACTTGGCACATGAATCCTTAATTATCCGCATGAAAAGCTAATGGGTATTTTAATTCACAACAGTCATCGTTTGGGGCCGAGGGTCCATTTAATATAATCATTATTTAATTAATATTTAAATAGCGAATGACTACAGTCGAAACCGGTTAAGTCGACGGCGTTGGGGTATGAAAAATGGTATCGAGATAACCGATGATAGAGTTAAAACGAAAACCAATATGGCGGCAAAAATATTAACATGCACTTGAAATTTCTTTATATACGTGTTGTGCGTTAATTAGTGATGGGACGATTAATCAGAATCGCATCGAAATATAAGAAGTATCAATACAATGTTAAATTATGTGATATATTATATTATGCGAAATGGAACGTCCTTGCGAGTATGATTTATGTAAATGAATAAGTGACTCGGCTCTGACTGAGACTGAGGCTCTAGTTTTAGTTCATTTGCTCGTTCGTCCTTGAACTTTATTATTTCATGCTATTTAATACTAATACTAATGATGTAATTATAATTAAAGTCATAATCTTAGTGTTAGTTTATTACTAATAAATACCAAGGCATTTATTTGTATAAGGACCAAGGAAAACAACAAGATTCAAATAAATATAGTCGTTCGCGCATCGTTCTGCGCATGTCGAAAAAAGTCGCAAATATTGTTAATAATTGATTACCATTACGCTAGGACTAGTGTTTACCGTAGTTACAACTATCGAACAACCTCTTACACTCATATTTAAAAATATTTAGGCTTATTTATTTAAGTTTTAAGTCTTCGGAATTTAAATAATTTATTCAGCTGCAACTTCAATAAGCCCGTAATAGCTTTTTACCCCGGAGTTCGTTTTTGTTGTGTTAGCGACGATGACTTCAAATCGCTTTCTCCCTATTCTGGTATCTAAATAATATACACGTCATTACTTTTAGTCTACTTCGCCTACGGCTAAGCAATGCTTTTTTTTTAAATTTTAATTTGCTTAGTTGTCGAAGCACTGTACGGTCAAAGGTCACGGCTATTACTACAGCGCTCTAAGTGAACTCAAAGGGGCGGGGATGGGGGGACACGTTACGGAGTTTTCTAGTTAGGGATAATGAGGGTGGTGGGGGGGGAAGGCTAGACAGGTCTTTGATGTTTATATAAAAGGAAGCCTCTTGCTTTGACATACCAATACAAGACCGCGAGAAGAGAGACCTTCCTTCCCCTCCCTCACTATTATACATCTACAGTCGGTTGGGGGGGGAAGGAAAATTTTTCTTTTTAAATTGAGTCAGAGCATGCCTTGGAAAATGGCGAGTGTAGCTCAACCCCACCTAAACCCCACCCTATTGATCGTCGTGTGCGCGGCGAAATACAATAATTGTGGCAAGTTAACGAGTAAAACATAATATGGTATTTAAATAAATTCCATCTTAATATGACTGTTTACTCCGTTTTATCAGGACTTAGTCGGTATATTAGCTTATTACCAGGAGTTAATTTTATGTTGTGTTACGGCAGAATACCAAAGCCAACACGCGAGCGAACGTGACATCAAAATCAAATCGTTTTCTTAATAATAATAATAATATTCTGGTCTATAAATATAAAAATACACGTCATCACTGTTTGTGGAGTTCGCTAGTGACTGATTTAAAAAAAAATGTATTCGCTTAGTTACCGAAGCATAGTACCAGAAGTAACAGTAACAGCGCTGAGCAAGTGGGCTGTGACGTCACCAGCAGACCCTGGTGAGGCGGAAAATTGTCCCTTCCCTTGGTTATAAAAAAATCATAGCTAACATTTTCAAAAGCTGGTCACGGGGATCGAGATAACCAACGTTAAGTGGTAAATTTGACCCTTTTTGTGCTCGTGTTATGAGGTTTCGGCGACTTAAAAAAATCGAATTAAAAGACTAGAAAATACTAAGACAAAGAGAGAATTTGGCGGTTCCTAAAAAAAAAGTCGATATAATGGGGTGGGCGAGGTAAATGAGCTCGAGTTAAGTGGGTTCGAATGTATTTATATAATTATTTTAACGGACCGATCATTATATGATTTATATACGAAAGAAAGTATATTTTAATTTGTTTAAGGGTATTATTTACTATTTATTTCATCTTATAATACAACTATAAAATTGATTTGATCTTATTATTTATTATCTATTTCAATGTCAACTTTGAATACCACTACTATGACTATGAACACAAACATTTGGATTTGATCAAGGAATTGAGAACAGAATTGCATGATATGCCAGACTTCAGATTGAGGGCGAAAGAAATAAAACATCAAGGGCGTCAGAGAACCGTGCAGTGTAGACACCAGAACAACGAGAGTTATGACTTAGCAAAAGGAGAGAACAAAACAGTGTGTCACTTTATAAGTTTAGTACCGCTTTTTTTAAACCCTTAAGGAATATTTTAAATTTCATCATTGCAGGATCTCTATTATTTTTAGCCTTTTTTACTCGGACATGTTTTACATTTAAAGTGTTACCCCAATTATGCGTCAAACATTTAATGTAATATTAGTCTTATTATTCACTTGATCTGGGAAAGATGTACAATTTTCTAGAACCTTTTGTAATTTCATCTCTGTAATTTTAAACATATTTATGGGATTTATTTCAAGGCCGTATCCAATTGTTTTTCTGACTGATTTTCAGTAGGTAAAACTCACGGGATAGAATGTGTAAAATATTTGTAAAAATTCTAGATTTTATATTTGCAAAATTTTAGTTGATTGTTAGTTAGTCTTATTTATTGGGACAAGTTAAAAATTTTTAACCACAGTTATTTGCCAGAATATGATCGTAGTATACATTTATTATCCGCTTGATAAGTGTATAATTAATAATATTCTATTACTTCTGTGGTTTAATTTTTTATTATGTCCGCAGTAATTTATAACAAATATAAATCGGACAAATTTCAAAGTCATATCAAAATGTTTTTCAGAATTGTTTTCGGTTTGAGACCTCACGTGGATAGAATGTGTTTCCGCCGGGGCGCCTCTCTTAGAGCTCAAATGAATAATGGTTTTAGCTATTATGATAGAGATACCGTAAAGGGATCTCCCATGGAAAAGGGATCCTAAAATTTAATTTTATCATTCTAGGGTAAATAAACCAAACCGAAGTATGGTATTCGATCGGGTGAAGGGATTCGCAAAGAATGGGATTCCTTTATTCAACGAGATAATAGTGGTGGTAAGGATTTGATCCAGAAAGTTATTCCATTATGCAACAGGATACTACTTGGATATGTGATCCCTTTGATGTATCACATCCGAAAAGGGGAATGAAATCCCATTATGCAATGAGATAGTAATTGGGTTTGAAATCTCAATAAAGCATGGACTCATAAGGGGGAAAGGGATTTTTTTAAAAAACAATGGATACCCTTATGCAACAGGATAATACTGATCTATGAGATCACATTAAGTAACGTATGTTTTAGGGAAAAGTGATTTTATTTATAAATGGGATACCATTACGCAACGGGATCATAACGGGTAATTAAATCTAAAAGATATCATGGTATCATAAGGGGGATAGGGATTACACCTATAACAGGATTCCATTTTTAACGGGATCGTAATGTGTTTGGGGTACAAAATGGTATCCCTAATTTGGGCCCATGTGAAGCCAGTTATATCAGCTAGTACATGATAACTAATATAAGATTCTACTACGAACTAAACCATATAGTCGATTTCTGTCTTCATTATTATTTCTTTATAATATGTCATAACATTGTTTTTTTATACGTTTTAACAAATATATAGGTCATGATTAAGCTCGGAAAATTATTTACCATAATTACAAGAAATAAGACCAATGCAAAATCTAGGGGAGAGTGGGGTGGCGATAGAATCATAAAATGTAATAACTTATCAGAAAAGGAAAAAATGCACCCTAAGTAAAGCTGTTACAAAGTAAATATTGGCTTCTGTTGATCATTGAGTTCCATTTTGGTAAAAGGGGCAATTCAATAATTACATGTTTTTAAAAAATATATCATAATCGTTTGGAAACTTGTCTCAATTTAACAGTTACTTTTTTCATATGTACAATTATAGCTATTGAAAGTCTAAGACTACATAGTTAGCTTAGTGCAACGTTTATTTACATTATAAGCAGAGTGCCGAACTTATGATCTTATAAAAGTATATACATTACAAATATTTTTGTGTGCATATTTTCATCTGTGCAATATAGTCCATAAGGTTATTTAACAATGCGGCCGTTGTCATTGCATGACTTGCCCCTTTGTTTTCCCAATGGACCAGATAGTTTTCTCTAATGAAACATTCAAGATTAAAAAGACGGCATCTTTGCAATAGCTGCATCGTGATCTAAACCGTTGTGTCCAATCGTCGTTCCGACAAAGACGTTGGAGAGACGGGTATGATTATGTCATGTCGTGTCTCGGAGCACTTACGATCAATTACTTAAGACTGTATCCTGTATCCAGTCATTTCAATTGAAACGACCCTTATTTGGATGGACATTGACATGATCTCCGGAACATTCAGTTTGGAGATTAAGCTCTTTTAAATATATGAGACACTCGAACCTCAACTGATGAATGTGATGTTCCCACTGTCATTTTAAAAATGCACCATTCCTACGCTTCCGATAAGCTATATAACTTCGGTACTAATCGTTTCCTCCTATTGCTCTTTCTGATTTGGATCATACCGCAGCTACATTTTCCATTAATTCATTTTTTTTTGGTTTTTTGTCAATGTGTTTTTCAAATAAGGCTTTTTAACCAAAACATTCCTTCTTTTTATATTCCATTCCGTCAGACTTAACAGACATTGCTTAAATAACATATTGTCTTAATGAATCAAGTAAAATGCAGAGCATTAATTAAAATGCAATTGAATTGTTTTAAAAAAATTAAAACGAGTATTGAAGGACATGTTGTTGAGCCTTCTCATTCATGAGGGGCATCCACCGATCATCGTCGGCGTCTGCGATTCTTCCAAGGGCATAGGCCACCTACGAGAAACCTACAGGCATCTCTATCCTGGGCCAGCGTTTCCAGGATCTTCCATTCATGGCCAATTCTCTTTGTGTCTGCCTCCAATTCTCTGCGCCAAGTGTTTCTTGGATGGCCTCTTTTCCGCTTACCCTGTGTGTTGCATTTCAGGGCTTGCTTTGTTGTATTAGAAGCAGGTTTTCTTAGTGTATGACCAATCCACCTCCACCGCTTCTGGAGAATCTCTTACTCAATGGGCTTCTGTTTTGTCCGCTGCCACAGTTCCCGGGTTGCTGATTTAGTCCGGCCAGAGAATTCTGAGAATCCTTATTAGACAGTTGTTAATGAGAGACTGGATTCTGGTCAGGTTTACGGCCTTTGTTCTCCATGTCTCGGCTCCATATAGCAGCACAGGTTTCACCATAGCGTTAAAAATCCTTACTTTTAACTTGCTGCCTAATTTGTTAGAGACCTAAACATTCTTGAGAGGCTGGAAAGCTGCTCTTGCTTTTCCGATCCTTATTTTGACGTCAGCATCTGTACCGCCTTGTTTATCTTCCACGCTCCCAAGTTAAACAAAACTGTCCACCTCCTCAAGTGCTTCTCGTTCAAGCATGATGGGTGATGTACTGGTGGCATTAGCCTTAAGGATTTTACTCTTCCCTTTGTGTATGTTGAAACCCATGCGAGCAGATGTGGCTGCGACAATGTTTGTCGCAACGAATTAAACAAAAAAAATAATTAATAAATCCTGGTAATATGTTAATTAGGACGATTTATGTAGTACTGACTAAAAAGAACCCGTCATGCTCATAGATTATTTTTTCATATATACATTATACCGGAATAAATTAGACACCTTCCATTGACATGGAAAAACTATTATTAGATCATCATGGTTGTACAGTGTGTTAATGCCCATAATGAAAGTTAGTGAATGGAAATGCTTTTCTTGCAATCAACGGTATACGTCTGCATGATACAATTTGTATCTCAACAATGTCTAATACCGGTACTACTTGGCAGTCACTCCAAACTAATTGTTGTCTGAGCTGAACTAGAGGTGGAGACCGGGTGTAAAATTTTGCCAGTTGTTTATAGGGACTATTTACTTTTTTTTAATAATAATTGATATCGTGTTGGTAAAGGATGTTTCGGCAGAAGAAGTTGGCTGTTTGACATGCCCGGCTGGAAAATGAAATCTTTAGGGATTTGAAGGCACAGTCATGGTTTCACCTGATATGCCAGAGAATCCCGAGAAATTATGTGTATTACATAAGAAATATCATGACGTTAATTGAATTTGTTTGATACGAGAAGGGATGTCTGCTGCTTAATTATATTTTAACGTTGAAATGAATGTTTAGCACACATTTAACAAGTGGACAATCGACAATGAAAACTTGGAGGTTGTGGACGGCTTCACCTACATGGGATCCAAGGTCTTAAATAAACTCCACATCGAGGACGAAATTAATAGTATATTTGAAAAAGCAGCTGCCACAAAAGCTAAACTAAATAAACGGGTCTGGCAAAACACCTAGCTAACGGAGAAACCAAACTGTGTGTTTATCGAGCCTGCGTCAACAGCACGCTGCTATGCGGGAGCGATACATTGAACACTTATACATCCCATGAGCGCAAGCTTTATTGCTTCTACTTGAGGTGCATGCTTTGGGTGCATGCGTCTCATCCTTGGCATTAAAGGCAGGACAACGTGCGAAATAGTGAGGTCCTGATTCGTGCCAATATCCAAAACAAGTTCTCAATCCTTAGTGAAAGACGCCAGAGATGGCTTGGACATGTAAAAAGAATGAGCCCTGGCCGCTTTCCCAAGGAGAACTTGCATCGGGAAAAAGGACAGGTCGCCCATGTCTGCGATTTAAAGATGTCTGTCAAAGGGAAATGAAATCAGTCAGAATACGTACAAGCGACTGGGAGTGTAAGACAGAAGACCGATCTACGTGGCGCACAGTTGTAAAAGAGGGCATCATGATTGCCGAGGAGCGAAGCATAGAGAAGGATATATAAATGCATTTAAAAGGAAACTGGTTCAGTTTTTTTCAATTGTGTCATATTTGAACATAAACAGAAAATGTCCTTAGTTTATTATTTTTGCCACATCTTTACACTTTGTATTTGCACAATGAGCTGTTGACATGCGTACTTGATTTCAAATCTGACACATTATTTTCTGAATTCATTAGCTTGAGTTGCCACTTCGTTGTCTCAGCTGTCCTGCAGAAATGTTCAGCTTTATTTAGATCCAGTTCTGATTATCTAATTGACCATGGCTCGTAATTACTCACTGTTTAGGCCAGGCACAATTCTATCGTTTATTAATGAATTTGTTAAACCTTCGCATTCTCATAACTTTGCTTTAAGTTTCAGGTATGTTAAAAAGCTATCAAAACTTTCTCCTTCACGTTGACTTCTCAACAAATTTTTCGCCCCTCGATAAATACATTTTTTCTAGGAAGACAATTTTTTTCGAATTACTTCAATATACTCTGGACTGAATGAAGATGTTTCACATTCATCACATGCTCGTGTCCACTGAACTGTGTTACAAACTTAGTTACCAAAAAATCTTTATGTAGCAACAACGTCGACAGGTTAGAGTTAGGATGACATGACAATTTATTAATACCATGAAAAAAAATTTGTTTAATTTTAAAAATCATATGTGCATGTTGCTGTACATAAAGGTAAGTTTTCATAAATATTTAACTCATTTTATAGCCATCGCATCTTTTTCAGGTTGAGACATAGATATAACTAAAATAATATTTAAAAAGTGCTAGAGACTTCTAGATTAAAGAGCAACATAGTATGAAATACTATCATCAACTAAAATGAATAATATATTAAAGGATCCTTAAATAGTCCTTACAAAATTGAAACTTTGGAAAGATTTTGAAAATACTACGCTTTATCTAAATTTTCTACTGCTATTGTGCCTATAAATATTAAATCCATCAGACGCAATTTGAATAAAAAGAAAATAACGTGGCCGAATCAATAATAGGGTTAACTTTAGAAAAAAGTTATTTTGGTACATAAAACATATGTAGTGATCAATTACGACGATTGGGATTTTTTATTAAGTGAGCCATGTCTCAGATGAAAAAAAATCATAATTGAATGCCTAAAATTCTAAAGATAATTTTTACTCAAATGTAAATACTTTTTTTTTCCAAACGATTTGAAAATCATTTAATATGCTTATAACGTCGTATTAAAACATACTATAATTAATGAATATGACAAATGCAGACATTTAACAAATATATACATATATTATAAAAAGAATTATTTCGTAAAATTAAAGAAAATTGGTGAATTAGGGTTTTTATGATACTTAAAACAAATATCTATCTATATATATAATTCTCTTCATGGTGGGACCATGCGAGACAAGCAAGCTGCTAGTATGTGCAACCGAGCATGACGAATGACCCTCTCAGGTGTCAACTAAACACAGTTAACGTTTGTCAAGCGAATGTAGTGGTGAGGTAGTGGTCTTGAGACCATCAATGTTTTTTACATTCACTTTCGATGTTCCTGCACAGTGTGTATGTATTTCGTAGTGTATTGGTTATTACATCAACCTGACACGTGGAAGATCTTAGGTTCAAGCCCAAGCGGCAACATATTTTTTTTCAATTTTTAAAAATGCTAATGCCTGTTCTTTTTTCCCCCTTTCTCAGCAAACATAAACGACGCTTCGCATGTCACGGAAAAAAAGCTTAGTTCAATGTTATATCAATTCCTTCACCAGGTACCTGTCTGTTTCTATTGGTCGCATATTTCGTTCATGGACGAAGTTGTTGCTCTCCAACTTGACTTCATGGCTGTAATATTTGTTTATATATTGCGGCGATGTCCAAAATACTTACCAAATATGCTTCGGTGGCCCCAAAGTTCAATCGCGTTATTCCCATTTGTTCATGCTACTCTTTGTGTCCGTTCTCCCCATCCCCTTTTTATCTTGTACTATCTATGAGCAAGTCTACGGCGTATGCTAGGCCGCGGGGCGTCTAGAACGGTTGGAAAGCGAAGGTAGTGGAGGGGTGACTGTGACGAAATTTATGCACCTCCAATTTGATATTACACCGTAAAACATAAACAATGCAAGGGAATGAACTCTGGTTAATTAACTTATCAAAATACGATCAGCGGAAGCTAGTAATTAGTCATGTACGGGGTACTCACTTACTACAACAAGGACTAACGGACTGTGAGTGAGATCCAATCAAAAATAATTAGAATTCCACGTCATCTGAAGCTTATAAATATCAGAACAGATGAGAATTCGGTCCTTTTTCCAGCCAAGATCCCTTTGAAGTTGATCACCTACATAGTGACAATACATTCATTCTAACGGACTTGGTACTTCATTATTGAATCGGAAAGGCCAACTATTCCAACCAGCACCGGTAGGACTGACTCTAACTAATTTACTTAAGCATTGTATATTATTTCGGTTATTGCCATTAATTGAATGTTGTTTATTGATTTATAATTAATACATGTCATGACCGTTGAATTAATCTTAGTCCACCATATCGGACTATACGAGGATTTAAACATCCCACGTATTCATTACTTCTAATCATATATAGTTATGCTCGTTTCTATCGGTCAGATGGAATACTATATGAATGCATAAAAATAAGTGCGTTAATTTTAGTGTTAAATCACGTATCAATTGTCTGGCATTTATGTCTGCACCCGTGTTACGGATAGCCTATTACTATATTAAACCATAATTTGTATTCATGCAAAATTATGATATCCCTTTTGGTACTGTGCTCTGAAGGCTCAGTGCTAGAGGTGGACAAAGGATAAATTTAGCCTTAGTAAGCTACCCTGAGCCTTATTTCTAATTTTAGACTGGTTCCCACCAGAAGGAATTGTTGCATATGCGTGGAACAGGCTTGGGCGGATCATCCTTATCTACGTATGACCTGATCTTCGTACAGATAACTACTGCCAGTGGAATATAGACCAATATTACACTGAAGCCAATCAGGCGCACAATCGCACTGATTGATGTCGATTTGACACCATATCCAATTGTGCAAATTGAAACCGGCCACGAGTATCATATACTTCGCCGATGCCAATACGACATACTATGTCTATTGAAGACGTCTTATCATAGACGAAGTGTTATTCATTATTAGGAAGCTGGTGTGTTGATTAAGAGAAACAGAAGAGATCGTTGAACCAGCGGAGTACGCAGGGAACAGTCCAACTACCAGCAGGAGGGAATCGGACCATTCTTCAACGGAACTCCTGGGACTCCACCATTAATTTAAGTATACATAAACGATGAACATTAAGCTGGGGCATAGCCTGATGATGATAATGATATGATAAAGGGAACCATTACTATACCATATTAAACTATTGCTAGATTGATTATATCAGTGGGGGGTTTACACTGAGCTTATTCTGGATCATTGAACAATTAGTTTATAACTATTCATTATCAAAATGTACTTGTAAATATAATTAAATTTCATTATTTGATATAGATTACTTGGTTCTTATATATATCGAATGTGAGGAGACAATTAAAGATATTCTTGTGAATAAAGATTGATCCGTGTGATCACTCATGATACAACTCTAGACCACTAAGCCATTTAAATTATACATTAAACATCTTTATCACCACAAGGATATAAATGGGGGCTCGAGCCGGGATTTATTTGATAGTTCTAATTGCCTCTCACAGTTAGTATACATTGGCATAAGAATAAGGTATACGCATCATCAGCTTGCCCATAACTTATGTTCATGGTTATTTTAATAATTAATTAATATAAGCTGTTGTATTGACTGTTCTATATAATTAAGCACTATTATTGGCTGTAAACACATTACTGATTATTGCGTATTGTTGGAGTTAGTCTTGCTGGACTGTATATTTTATAATTGTAAAGTAGAGTCATGGCTGACTTTGTAAAGGCCAAGGCCGAAATTAAGGCATAAGCACGTAAGGAAGGCGAATCCCTCGGGCTGAAGGGAACCGAGTTGGTGAAGCATATCAATAGAGAAGTGGACTTATTTATTGCAAGAGAGAAAGAGGAAGCAGAGCGATTAATGGCCAGGGAGAAAGAAGAGCGATTAATGGCCAGGGAGAAGGAAGAGCGATTAATGGCCAGGGAGAAAGAAGAGCGATTAATGGCCATGGAGAAAGAAGAGCGATTAATGGCCAGGGAGAAAGAAGAGCGATTAATGGCCATGGAAAAGGAAAAGACAGATAGGGAATACGCTTTAAAGCTAATAGAATTGGAAATAGAGAAGGAGAGGATCCAGAAAGGAAAGTCAGATATTCCAGGAAACACCCTACTAGTGGATGCGAGAACCGGGTTTGCCCATCATTCCCTACTTTTCCCTCTAGACCCCTTTGATGATAAGATCGAATAAATAGAGGTATACTTAGACCGGTTTGAACAACTGGCTAAAATGTATGAACTCCCTGAAGATAAATGGAACTTAAGATTGTCCCACGTCCTGAAAGGGAAAGCTTACGAAGTATATTCCAGGCTAGCTGAGGAGGATGCCAAAAGTTATGTTGCCTTACGATCAGCTCTGCTGGTCAAATACGAATTAATTAACAGCCACTACCTACCGGAAGAAGTTCAGAGCAGCAAGGCTGGAGAGATCGGAAACTTATAGTCAGTTACTGGAGAGAATCAGTAAATACTTTAACAAATGGCGTACTCTGGGAAAATACCCAGAGACGTATCAAGGAATTATGGAGATGATATTGGGGGAGAAATTTAAAGAATGCATGTCACCAGAAGTCAGAGTATTCATAGAGGAGAACGGGGCTACGCATTTAAATAGAATAAAAGAACTAGCAGACAGGCATATAGCCGCACATAAGGAAAATAAGGATAATATGAGAAGGAAAGATAATACAAATTCTGGGAATGGTCAGACACAGAGGAATGATGGAGTAGAACCAGCTCCACCAAGCTACGATGGGGGAACAGGAAACTCCAATAGGAATTTTTCCCAGACATCTGCTCCATCGAATAGAGGTCGCACTTGGTGCGAATACCATCAAACATCCTCTCACAGTAATAATGAATGTCAACGAAGGAAATTGCAGCAACCCAGTCAGTCTATGACTAAATCCCGACCACCTCCGCACACAGTAGGAACGATCTTTGCTTGGCCTCTCACGGAGGAAAATAAGAAATATATTGAACTCTCGTGCGAGCAAGTTCTAGTCAACGGTCAATCAGCCAAATGTCTATACGACACAGGATGTTCTTGCGATGCAATTGTAAACAGGTCATTGATCAACCCCAAGAACATGACAGATGAAACTATGGAAATCAAATGGATCAATTCGAATGAACCCTCAAAAGTGTTTCCTGTAGCTCGCATACGAGTGGAGACTAGTTTTGTTAAAGGAGTAATCCATGCAGCTGTGATGGATACTAGAGAATTTGACTTAGTATTAGGAAATAAATACTTCACATTGGAGGAGTTGAGGAGGAGATATCAGGACAAATTGGAAGCATCCAGAGTTGAGGCCATGCCCTTACAACAGGAAATTACTCCAATGAGTGAAAGATCATCCAGAAGGAATAAGGAAGAAACAATCAAGGGTCCTGTTGGAAACAACCATGACCATTATAGAGAACGTCCTAATAACAAGAGACAACCTTACCTGAGACCCATGAACAGTAAATGCCCAAATCCTCCAGGTATGCCTCCTAACAATAGTGTTCATGTTGCCACCGCTGTGTTTATAAAGAATAATGTGGATCAAAGTAGAAGAATGACAAGAAAGTCTTTATTAAATCCCAAATCATTGTATGGGAAAAATACTGAGACTGACAGTAGCAACTTAAGAATGGTTAATCAACCCATAAAGAAGCAACAGCCAGAGTCTCACCTACCCAGTATTAAATGGACTATGTCTGCAACCCAAAACAATAGGATTGAACCAAGGCATAGGCTCAAGGTAAATCCAAATCAAAAGGAACCTATCCAAAGAGCTACTGTCAATCCAGTTAGCAATAAGGATGCCAAGAAGGAAAACAAATTGAAAGATAGGATCAGGACTCTGGAAGAAGATTATAAACAAATGAATATTACTTTCAATCAGGCTCTCATATCAAGGGATGATGAAATCACCTTATTGAACAAGCAAATTAAAGAATTACAGCATGCAAATCTTTCAATGAGAGAATCAAGACCTGAGGAGATATCTCAATTGGTCAGTTCAATGAAAGATATAGAACTGGAACTTGACACTGTTAAACATCAGTCACAATTATTGAGAGCTGAATTGAATATGGGAGATTTTTCAATGTCTAAGCTACAAACTCAATCAAATGACTGGAATCAGAAGTATGTGGATTGCTGCAACAATCATAGTGAAGTTGAGAAAAGGTTAGATGATCTTCATAGTTATATAAAAGATCTGGATACCCCAGGAAAGAATGGATTACCAAATCATGAATTAAGAGAAGATGAAAAGCAAAACAGGACTGAGGCGGAATCAAACCAAAGTCAGACACGAAGATTATCAGATTCAGGAATGGAAGATAGTGATGGAGAAATTAAGGTGGAGAAAGAAAGATTGGAGAGAAATCGGGGAAAAAGGAAAAAGATACTAGTGATGTCCCACCACACAAGGGAATCTACCACATCACAGTATCCACCTGCGTTAGGCACCACTGTGACGTTCCACCAACCCGGGGAAATTACCACTTCACATGGTCAATCAGGAATCAAACAAACAGGGAATGAGACCCTAAAGAAGGAATTGAAAGAGAATAACCAGGAGTTCATATCAGGTAATGATATGCTAAAAAGAGCTGCAGAGATTGATAATAATGACGAAGCTTTCACCCATGTCAGAATGCGGGTGTTAAAGAGCCTACAACACGGTTACCAAGTTGTTCGAGCCATCAATCTAATGACTCAGAACTTAAAGGTACCCGCGAATAATAGAAAATTGTCAACTGAGTGAGATTAGGAGAGTCAGTTCCTGCCACCGGAATCCTTGGATAAATATGGCCAGCAACAACCTACAAACATCAAATTGTCAGTTCATCACTTGATAATTCACCTTGCAGGATGAATTATCTCAAAAAGGGGGCCTCTGTGACGAAATTTATGCACCTCCAATTTGATATTACACCGTAAAACATAAACAATGCAAGGGAATGAACTCTGGTTAATTAACTTATCAAAATACGATCAGCGGAAGCTAGTAATTAGTCATGTACGGGGTACTCACTTACTACAACAAGGACTAACGGACTGTGAGTGAGATCCAATAAAAAATAATTAGAATTCCACGTCATCTGAAGCTTATAAATACCAGAACAGATGAGAATTTGGTCCTTTTTCCAGCCAAGATCCCTTTGAAGTTGATCACCTACATAGTGACAATGCATTCATTCTAACGGACTTGGTACTTCATTATTGAATCGGAAAGGCCAACTATTCCAACCAGCACCGGTAGGACTGACTCTAACTAATTTACTTAAGCATTGTATATTATTTCGTTTATTGCCATTAATTGAATGTTGTTTATTGATTTATAATTAATACATGTCATGACCGTTGAATTAATCTTAGTCCACCATATCGGACTATACGAGGATTTAAACATCCCACGTATTCATTACTTCTAATCATATATAGTTATGCTCGTTTCTATCGGTCAGATGGAATACGATATGAATGCATAAAAATAAGTGCGTTAATTTTAGTGTTAAATCACGTATCAATTGTCTGGCATTTATGTCTGCACCCGTGTTATGGATAGCCTATTACTATATTAAACCATAATTTGTATTCATGCAAAATTATGATATCCCTTTTGGTACTATGCTCTGAAGGCTCAGTGCTAGAGGTGGACAAAGGATAAATTTAGCCTTAGTAAGCTACCCTGAGCTTATTTCTAATTTTAGACTTGTTCCTGGTGCCCAGTGGATCCAGTGATCTGATCGACCCACTACACAGGCGTGCAGAATCCTGACCACCCCACCAGAAGGAATTGTTGCATATGCGTGGAACAGGCTTGGGCGGATCATCCTTATCTACGTATGACCTGATCTTCGTACAGATAACTACTGCCAGTGGAATATAGACCAATATTACACTGAAGCCAATCAGGCGCACAATCGCACTGATTGATGTCGATTTGACACCATATCCAATTGTGCAAATTGAAACCGGCCACGAGTATCATATACTTCGCCGATGCCAATACGACATACTATGTCTATTGAAGACGTCTTATCATAGACGAAGTGTTATTCATTATTAGGAAGCTGGTGTGTTGATTAAGAGAAACAGAAGAGATCGTTGAACCAGCGGAGTACGCAGGGAACAGTCCAACTACCAGCAGGAGGGAATCGGACCATTCTTCAACGGAACTCCTGGGACTCCACGATTAATTTAAGTATACATAAACGATGAACATTAAGCTGGGGCATAGCCTGATGATGATAATGATATGATAAAGGGAACCATTACTATACCATATTAAACTATTGCTAGATTGATTATATCAGGGGGGGGGGTTTACACTGAGCTTATTCTGGATCATTGAACAATTAGTTTATAACTATTTATTATCAAAATGTACTTGTAAATATAATTAAATTTCATTATTTGATATAGATTACTTGGTTCTTATATATATCGAATGTGAGGAGACACTTAAAGATATTCTTGTGAATAAAGATTGATCCGTGTGATCACTCATGATACAACTCTAGACCACTAAGCCATTTAAATTATACATTAATGATCTTTATCACCACAGTGACCAACAATGGTCCTTGCGTTTCACTTGCATTGTTCCTTCACAGAAAACGTGAGATTAGTAGTGTATTGGTTAACTTATCACATTCGCCTCCAATTTTAAACAAATTATCGTTTTGTAGCTGACTTCATAGAAGTTAGGGGTGTACCGAATTACTCCCAGAAATGTCTCGAAACAAACAATAAGTGGGCAGTCCCCCCTCCCCCAACCGACGTTCACTCGAGTTGTTTTGATTTCTTCGTGCTGTAGTTTGTGTCCGTTCTTATCAACTTTCTGTGCACATCAGCAAGTCTGCGGCGTATGCTATGACGCGGGGCGTCTAGTATTTCTCTATTAAAACTCACATTAAATTTCATTTTCTATTTACTTTTTTTTTCTTTACGTTTTTTAAAATATATTTATTTATTTTTTTTATTGTTGGGTTATTGTTAATTGTATGCCTTTTTAACGCAAACGTTTATTAATATAAAATAAATAGCACTGTCAAACATGTCCTGTATGAGAAGGTACAATTTCTTTGCCTACCTCAGTTGTCTCAGATTTTCCATGTGGGTCATTGCTGGAGAATGCTTTTTTATCTGAATCAGAATCATATCCTGAGTCGATTCCTTAAATACAAAACAAGAAAAGTATATATATTATATATATAATTATAATTATACATATAAATTAATATATATATATAAAGTATATATTTATATATTTATATATATATATATGTATATAATACATGATATAAATAAATTAATATACATTTATATATATATATATATATATCTATACTAATAAAAGGGAAAGCCCTCACTCACTCACTCACTCACTCACTGATTCATCACTAATTCTCCAACTTCCCGTGTAGGTAGAAGCATGAAACTTTGGGAAGTTGTCGAGTAGCCACTCGCGACAAAAATTGGAGTAAAAGAATTTTAAAAATAACACTCATGGGGGCCGGGGGCCCAAAAACGTTTTTTTTCCTAATACGGCCTATATAAAATTTGAAAATCACCAATTCTCCTATTTCCCGAGTAGGCAGAAGCATGAAACTTTGGGAAGTTGTTGAGTACAACCTAGCGATGCTAACGGGAAAAAAAATATCTAAATTATCACTTCCTGGGGGCCGGGGGCCCAAATGAAGTTTTTTCCTAATATGAATTATATAAAAACTAAAAATCACTAATTCTCCTATTTCCCGTGTAGGTAGAAGCATGAAACACTAGGTAGTTGATAAGCACACTACCGCGATGGTAACAAGCGAAAAAAAAATTTAAAATAACACTTAATGGGGTCTGGGGGCCCAAATGTAGTTTTTTTCTTATATTAAAAAACTGACTCTTAACTAATTCTCCAACTTCCCGTGTAGGTATTAGCATGAAACTTTGGGAACTTGCTGAGTACACACTCTCAACGATAATTGGCGAATAAGAATTTTAAAATTCACACTGTTGGGGGCGCGGGGCCCAAAAACGCTTTTTTTCCTAATATGGACTATATAGAATATGAAATCACTAATTTTCTCATTTCTCGAAAAGGCAAAAGCATGAAACTTTGGGAAGTTGTTGAGTAAAAATCAGCGATAGCGACGGGAGGAAAAAAAATTAAATTATCACTTCCTGGGGGCCGGGGGCCCAAATGAAGTTTTTTCCTAATATGAGCTTTATAAAAACTAAAAATCACTAATTCTCCTATTTCCCGTGTAGGTAGAAGCATGAAACACTAGGTAGTTGATAAACACACTTCGGCGATGGTAACAAGCGAAAAAAAAATTTAAAATAACACTTAATGGGGTCGGGGGGCCCAAATGTAGTTTTTTTCTTATATAAAAAACTGACTCGTCACTAATTCTCCAACTTCCCGTGTAGGTATTAGCATGAAACCTTGGGAACTTGCTGAGTACACTCTCTCAACGATAATTGGCTAATAAGAATTTTAAAATTCATACTGTTGGGGGCCCCGGGCCCAAAAACGCATTTTTTCCTAATATGGACTATATAGAATATGAAATCACTAATTTTCTCATATCTCGAGTAGGCAAAAGCATGAAACTTTGGGAAGTTGTTGAGTAAAAACCAGCGATAGCGACGGAGGAAAAAAAAATTATCTCTTCCTGGGGGCCGGGGGCCCAAATGAATTTTTTTCCTTATATGAGCTTTACAAAAACTAAAAATCACAAATTTCCCGTGTAGGTAGAAGCATAAAACTTCGGGTAGTTGTTAAGCACACTTCCACGATGGTAACAGGTAAAAACAATATTTAAAATATCACTTAATGGGGGCCGGGGTAAAATAATTTTAAAAATAACACTCATGGGGGCAGGGGGCCCCAAAAAAAAGTGTTTTTTCCTTATATGACCTATATATAATTTGAAAATCAACAATTCTCCTGTTTCCCGAGTAGTTTTAAGTACACTTTCACGATGGTAACAGGTAAAAACAATATTTAAATTATCACTTAATGGGGGCCGGGGGCCAAAATGTCTCATCACGAATTCTCGGACTTCCCGTGTATGTAGAAGCATGAAACCTTGGGAAGTTATCAAGTAGCCTCTCTTGACAACAAATGGCGAAAAAGAATTTATAAATTCAGCTTCATGGGGGCCGGGGCCCAAAATCTTTTTTTTTCCCCTTCCATTGGCTATATAAACATTTGAAAATCACTAATCCTCCCATTTTCCGAGTAGGTAGAAGCATGAAACGTTGGGAAGTTGTTGAGTACACTTCCGCGATGGTAATAGATGAAAAAATATTCAAAATTTCACTTACTGGGGCCCAAGGGCCAAAATGTAGTTTTTTCCTTATATGAGTAATATAAAAACTGAAAATCACTAATTCTCCTAATTCCTGTGTAGGAAGTAGCATGAAACTGAGTAGTTGTTAAGTAACATTCTGCGATGGTAACAGGTTAAAAAACTTTTTAGATTATCACTTACTGGGGGCGGGGGTCCAAAATGTAGTTTTCTTCTTACATAAAAAACTGACTCATCACTAATTCTCCAATTTCTCGTGTTGGTAGCAGCATGAAACTTTGGAGAGTTGTTAAGTACACTTCCGCAATGGTAACAGGTGAAAAAGAATTTTGAAATTCACACTCATGGGGGCCGAGGGCCCAAAAACGTTTTTTTTTCCTCATTCTGGCTTTATAAAAATTAAAAATCCCTTATTCTCCTATTTTCCGAGAAGGTAGAAGCATGAAACTTTGGGTAGTTGTTGGATAACACTCCGCGATGGTAACAGGTGGAACAATTATATAAATTATCACATAACGGGGGCCGGGGGCCGAAATGTATTTTTTTTTCTTATATGAGCTATATAATACTGAAAATCACTAATTCTCCTATTTCCTGTGTAGGTGGAAGCATGAAACTTTGGGCGGTTGTTGAGTACCCTCCCGCAATGGTAGCAGACGGAAAAAATTAAATTATCAGCTCGATAGGATCACGGGAAGTGTGTCATTTTTTTAAACTTTTTTTTTGTTTTTCTGTGGGACTACAACAGACAGACAGACAAGACGGTGAAGTTAATATATGTATTATATCCATCATGATCCATTTTGAAATCAATTTGTGTTTTGAATTTGTGTTACGCGGGTTCTCAATGCTTACTGAAATCCTAATTTACCGCAGCTAAGCGCGGGTATTTTGATAGTATACTAATAAAACGCAAAGCCCTGACTCATTCACTCACTGACCCATTCATCGCTAATTCTCCAACTTCCCGTGTAGGTAGAAGCATGAAACTTTGGGAAGTTGTTGAGTAGCATCTCGCGACGAAAATTGGCGTAAAAGAATTTTAAAATTAACACTCATGGGGGCCAGGGGCCCAAAAACGTTTTTTCCCTAATATGGCCTATATAAAATTTGAATATCACCAATTCTCCTATTTTCCGAGTAGACAGAAGCTTGAAACTTTGGGAAATTGTTGAGTACAATCCCGCAATGGTAACGGGTGAAAAAATATTTAAATTATCACTTTCTGGGGGCCGGGGGCCCAAATAAAGTTTTTTCCATATATGAACTATATAAAACTAAAAATCACTAATTCTCCTATTTCCCGTGTAGATAGAAGCATGAAACTTGGGGTGGTTGTTAAGTTCACTTCCGCGAAGGTAATAAGCGAAAAATATATTTAAATTATCACTTAATAGGGGCCGGGTGCCCAAATGTAGTTTTTTTCTTATATAAAAACTGACTCATCACTAATTCTCCAACTTCACGTGTAGGTAGAAGCATACAAATTTGGGAAGTTGTTGTGTAGCCTCTCGCGACGAAAATTGGCGTAAAAGAATTTTACAATTAACACTCATGGGGGCCGGGGGCCTAAACACGTTTTTCCCCTTATATGGCCTATATAAAATTTGAATATCACAAATTCTCCTATTTTCCGAGTAGACAGAAGCATGAAACTTTGGGAAGTTGTTGAGTACAATCCCGCAATGGTAACGGGTGAAATAATATTTCAATTATCACTTCCTGGGGGCCGGGGCCCCAAATTAAGTTATTTCCTTATATGAACTATATAACGGGGGCCCAAATTAAGTTATTTCCTTATATGAACTATATTAAAACTAAAAATCACTAATTGTCCTATTTCCCGTGTAGATAGAAGCATGACACTTGGGGTGGTTGTTAAGTTCACTTCCGCGAAGGTAAAAGCGAAAAATATATTTAAATTATCACTTAATGGGGGCCGGGGGCCCAAATGTAGTTTTTTTTCTTATATAAAAAAACTGACTCATCACTAATTCTCCAACTTTCCGTGTAGGTAGAAGCATGAAACTTTGGGAAACTGTTGTGTAGCCTCTCGCGACGAAAATTGGCGTAAAAGAATTTTACAATTAACACTCATGGGGGCCGGGGGCCTAAAAACGTTTTTTTCCCTTATATGGCCTATATGAAATTTAAATATCACCAATTCTCCTATTTTCCGAGTTGACAGAAGCATGAAACTTTCGGAAGTTGTTGAATACATTCCCGCAATGGTAACGGGTGAAATAATATTTAAATTATCACTTCCTGGGGGCCGGGGCCCAAATTAAGTTTTTTCCTAATATGAACTATATAAAAACTAAAAATCACTAATTCTCCTATTTCCCGTGTAGATAGACGCATGAAACTTGTAGTGGTTGTTAAGTTCACTTCCGCGAAGGTAAGAAGCGAAAAATATATTTAAAGTATCACTTAATGGGTGCCGGGGGCCCAAATGTAGTTTTTTTTCTGATATAAAAAACTGACACATCACTAATTCTCCAACTTCCCATCTAGGTAGAAGCATGAAACTTTGGGAAATTGTTTTGTAGCCTCTCGCGACGAAAATTGTCGTAAAAGAATTTAACAATTAACACTCATGGGGGCCGGGGGCCTAACAACGTTTTTTTCCCTAAAATGGCCTCTATAAAATTTGAATATCACCAATTCTCCTATTTTCTGAGTAGACAGAAGCATGAAAATTTTAGAAGTTGTTGAGGACAAACCCGCAGTGGTAACAGGCGAAAAAAAATTAAATTATCACTTCCTGGGGGCCGGGGGCCCAAATGAAGTTCTTTCCTTATATAAGCTATATAAAAACTGAAAATCACAAATTCACATATTTCCCGTGTAGGTAGAACCATGAAACACTGGGTAGTTGATAAGTACACTTTCGCAAAGGTAACAAGCGAAAGAATTATTTAAATTATCACTTAATGGGGGCCGGGGGCCCAAATGTAGTTTTTTTCTTATATAAAAAACCTGACTCATCACTAATTCTCCAAATTTCCGTGTAGGTAGAAGCATGAAACTTTGGGAAGTTGTTCAGTAGCCTCTCGCAACGAAAATTGGCGTAAAAGATATTTAAAATTTACACTCATAGGGGCCGGGGGCCCAAATGAATTTTTTTCCTTAAATGAGCTATATGAAAACTGAAAATCACAAATTCCCATATTGCCCGTGTAGTTAGAAGTGTGGAACACTGAGTAGTTGACTTCCCCGATGTTAACAAGCGAAAAACATATTTAAATCATCATTTAATGGGGGCCGGGGGCCCAAATGTAGTTTTTTAATTTTAAAAACTGAATCAACACTAATTCTCCAACTTCCCGTGAACGTAGAAGCTAAATCTTTGGGCGATGTTAACAAGTGACAAAAATATTTAAATTATCACTTAATGGGGGCCGGGGGCCCAAATGTAGTTTTTTATATTCAAAACTGCATCATCACTAATTCTCCAACTTTCCGTGTATGTAGAAGCATGAAACCTTGGGGAGTTGTCAAGTAGCCTCTCGTGAAGAAAATTGGCATAAAATAATTTTTAAATTCACACTCATTGGGGACGGGGGCCCAAAACCATTGTTTTCCTTATATGGACAATATTAAAATTAAAATAACTAATTCTCCTATTTAGCGAGTAGATAGAAGAATGAAACTTTTTGGAAGATGTTGAGTACACTTCGGCGATATCAACAGGCAAAAAAATATTTAAATTTTAAAATACTGGGGTCCGGGGCCCAAATAAAGTTCTTTCTTTATGTGAGCTACATAAAAACTGAAAATCACATATTCTTATGTTTCCCGTGTAGGTAGAAGCAAGAAAGTCTGAGTAGTGGTAACAAACTAAAATAATGTTTAAATTATCACAAAGTGGGGGCCGGGGGCCCAAATGTAGTTTTTTCCTGATATGAGCTATATAAAAACTAGAAATCACTAATTCTTCTATTTCCCGTAAAGGTGGAAGCATGAAACTTTGGGCGGTTGTTAAGTACATTTCGCGATGGTAACAGATAAAAAAAAATATAAATTATCACTTACTTTAGACCGGGTACTAAATTTAGTTTTTTCTAATATTAAAAACTGACTCAACACTAATTCTCCATTTTCCCGTGAATGTAGAAGCTAAAACTTTGGGAAATTGATTAGTACACTCTTATGACGATAATTGGCGAAAAGAAAATTTAAAAATTTCACTCATGGGTGGCCGGGGCCCCAAAACAGTTTTTTTTTCGTATATGGGCTATATAAAACTGAATGAACACTAAGTCCTCATCTTCCCGTGTAGGTAGAAGCATGAAACTTTGGAAAGTTGTTGAGTACCCACCCGCGATGATAACAATCACAACCAAATATACAATTATTATTCACTAGGGGGCCGGGGCGCCCAAATGTAGTTTTTTTTCTTAAATGAGCTATATATCACAGACTCATCATTAAATATCTAACTTCCCGTGTAGTTAGGAGCACGAAACTTTGGGAAGTTGTTGAGTACCCTCCCCCAATGGTAGCAGAGGAAATAAGTTAAATAAGTAAAAAATCTTTTTTTTAAGTACACGCTTTTATTTACAAACATTTACAGACTGAAACGCGCTGATCTCCCCTGTCCTTGATGAAAACACGGGAATTTGGTTAACGAGGGCTTGAGTAAAACCAGTGAGCCGTGGAAGTCAACTCTAGCAGACGACAATACATTCTAAATAGTGATAAATAGAGATCAACTAAAAATTGATTAATTTAATTACGGTACATTAGATCGATCTGAAATTTAATTTTGATACAATGCATTGTCATCCAAGATCTATCTGTGGTAAAATTTTGAGATCTCTAGGACCATCAGAAATGGTTTAATTTTACGTTTCAATATTTGAAGGAAGGATGGATGGATGATTGGATACAACATAGAAACAGTGTGACTTAAATAAAAGCGTGTAAAAAAATTAAATTATCAGCTCGATAGGATGAAGGGAAGTGTGTCATTTTTTACTTTTCGTTTTTGTTTTTCTGCGGGACTACGACAGACAGACAGACAAGACGGTGAAGTTAATATATGTATTATATTCATCATGATCCAGATTGAAATCAATTGGTGTTTTGAATTTGTGTTTCTCGGATTCTCAACGGTAACTGAAATCCTATTTTTCGCAGCGTAGCGCGGGTATTTTGCTAGTATATATATATATATATATATATATTGGGGCTGGTAGTGATTTTAAAAAAATAAATGTTCGATTAATTTTGATAAAATTTGATCGATAAATTTCAATTTATGCATTTTTACAACGCATATAGTAATCCCGTTATGTCACGATTAATTATTTCCCGAAAATTGTTTAGGTCTCGGTTATTTAATTGCTCCCAAAATCTTTTAAAGTAAAACAGCATCTTCGTTTTACCATGCAAGAAATTAGGAAGAAAGGCATTTTTTTTACATATGCAAATCTAATAATAATTATACAAGGCCGTAAAACTGACCAGAATACAGTCCTTCATCAACAATTGTCAAAGAAGGATTCTCAGAATTCACTGGCCGGACAAAATCAGAAACCAGGAACTGTGGCAGCGGACAAAACAAAAGCCCATTGAGGAAGAGATTCTTCAGAAGCGGTGGAGGTGGATTGGTCATACACTAAGAAAACCTGCTTCTAATACAACAAAGCAGGCCCTGAAATGGAACCCACAGGGTAAGCGGAAAAGAGGCCGCCCAAGAAACACTTGGCGCCGAGAATTAGAGGCAGACATCAAGAGAAATGGCCATGAATGGAAGATCCTGGAGAAGAAGGCCCAGGATAGAGATGCCTTGAGGTTTCTCGTAGGTGGCCTATGCCCTTGAAGGAATCGCAGACGCTTACGATGATCGGTTGATTCCCCTCATGGACGAGAAGGCTCAACAACAACACAAAAATTAAATTATTAATAAATGGGAAAATATGTTATAATTATTTTCTTAAATTTAATCGCATTTTAATAGTACATATTATATTTAATCGATAGAAAACTAAACATTAATCGATTAATTAATCGCTATTTTCCTAAGCTCTAATATCCCTAATATATATGTATATATATATATATATATAATATATATAAATATATATTTATAAAGTCATCCTATAATTCCAATGTGTATTTGTAAACAGATTTATTAATCATATGTTAACGCGAGCGTAATTTTAAATGTTCAAAATATTGATAGCTATATATTAACTAGATTATGACATACTTTAAAAACAATAATTTAAAAACAAGTATAAAATTATTGCTAATTAACATTTAAACAAACTAGAAGTAACATTACATGTGTTTAAAAAGTACATTCTTCAACGTTGAATCATTTAATAATTGTTAAAAAAATCAAATTAATGTAAATTGAGGATGTTCTTATCAGAAAAAATTATCCGTGTATACTATGAATCGTCACTGATTGAAATGTTAGTAAAAATTATTGCTCATTAAAATGTATGTGTCTCAAAAATTTTTACAAGATAGTCAAAATTCACTATATATATAAATATATATATATATATATATATATATATATATATATATATATATATATTTATATATATATATATACATATATTCTATTTTTGCTTTTGTGTTTTTTTTCTTCAAATTTCTCTTTAGACAATATACTGAATTGCACTACACATGTTCTCTATTCTGTAAAGCATATTGCTTTGTCACGCACAGTTAGTCTATGGTTAGTAATAAATGGTTTATGGTAAATTATAAATTGTTGCAGTAAAATGAAATGTTATATAAATTCTCACCAGAGTTATCATCTGCTTTATCCTGAAATTAAAAACATTTAAAAATAAGTAACGTTTGAGGTGAACTCTAAAACAATTTTCTTTAAAGTGTTAACAAAGTACGACAATTGGGAAAGGCACAAAATTAAATCAAGTAAGAGAAAAACAAATCTTATGTGTAAAAATACGTGTAAATAGCCATTGGACATACAAACTTTATAATACATCAGCATTATTTTAAAATAATTTAGCACATAGACTTGTGTCACCTAACAATGCATCGGATAAAAATTTCAGATCGATCGAACGTACCTTAATTAAATTAAAGCATTTTTAGTTCATCTCAATACGACATATGTAATTCAATTTCACGGTTTGTTATTGTTTTTTTTTCACGTGACAGTTCAGTTAACGCGTTGACGCCACATCGTCGATGTACCGGCGTGCTTTTGTTTACATTTTACGTGTCACGCTGAGCTCAGTCCAGGGGTCGGTGACCAGACCTTTCCCCTCTCCCAACCAGCCCCCCCCCCGGGTTATAAAGCAAAGGGGAGTTAAGACAGATTCAGTCTGTAAATGTTTGTAGCGTTTGAACATAATCAATACTTTTAGTTTTGTCTCATATATAAGGAATATTAAGTCAAAAACTTAGTTTTTACGGGATTGTTATATTCTGTATCATTATTAGACTGTTAACTTATTTTATCAAGAATATATCCACGGCAATGAAAGGTGGGGTGGGGTCTATAACTGAGGGCACAGTTGTTGGCTAGTCATTGAGAGTCACGGTTGGTAACTCTGAGAAGAAGGGGTCTTCCCCGGCTTTGAATATATATCTAAAATTACTTAAAAATAAATATGGGAATTGTGCTTTCTCTATAGCCACATTAAAGGAGCATCTGTGTTATATGTGTTACGATATATCATAATTACTTAACTGGTTCACACAAACCCAAGCTTAGCAAATGAATTTTCATTTTTTTGGAGCTTCTTTGCGTTCTCATAATGCTACAATTACATCAATACCATTTAAAATAAACGCAACTAAAATCTGTAAAATATTTTCAAGGCCAATCTAAATATCCAATAAATGGTTATTAGCATACATTGACGTATCAATACATTGACGGTTTTGAAGTATGGCTTGCAATTTTTCAATCTACAAAAATGATTGCTTTCAGACTTTTAGTGTGGAGTTGCTACAAGGGAATTTATTTTTGTCTTTGTTAAATTGAATACATTGGAACACGTCTTATTTTTAGATTCCCTAAAACTAGAGCAAGAATTTCATCAAAAGCAAAATAAAAAAACAGCTTTAGACCTATAACTTAGTTTATAATTTAATCAAGTATCTTTTTTAAAATCTTCCTATTATATAGTAAGCTAGTTGTATTTTGTTTTAATTAAAATAAGGTTTTTTATTTTTATTTTAAATTTGAAACAAAATGGGTATTGTAATGTGAGCCTCTGATAATTGCATCTCATTTCTTTCATTTTAATTATTATTTAATTTAAATGTTAATATTGAAATCATGTTTCAAAAATTTCTTCTTCTACGCAAAACGTAGACAGTATAAGGAAATAAAACAGTTTTCAGAATTATAATTAACTAGACGTCCCGCGGCGTAGCATACGCCACAGACTTGCTCATGGAGAGTTCTTTTACCCCTTTAATGCACTATTTTAGGGCGCCTCTGGTGTCGACCTTTTTCAAAAGCCCAACTTACTTGTCCTTGTTTGATCAATACGAAATATTAAAATTTCTGAAATGCACACAAAGTATTTTATAATAGGGGTTCCCTTTTCCAAAATTAAAATATCAGCGAAAACAATGACGCCATATATTTTTTTTTACAGCGCATATTTAATTTGCACACCTGTTGATGCATTGGTGCAGTAATTTGGTGCGCTGCTTTCTAAAATTAGTATCTGTTGCACATGCAGATTCTTGTTGCCTCGCAGGGTCCGACCACGAAGAGAATTATATATATAGATAGATATTTTTATCTTACTGCTCAGATAATTTCAAGGGGAAAAAAGTTTAAATGAAAGAAAACATGTTCAAAAGACTTATATCAAATTAAATTAATACTCTATGCAAGAAAATTTGGAACAACACTTTGCATATTTACAGTTTACAGAGATTTTTATAATAAGACCTACTTATCTAAATGTCCTTCTGTTAGAATTGTGTATTCCAAACGAAGTAGTTATATGGAGAAATCTCCTTACAACGCTGACCATTATACGGATATTTTTGTTCCAATAATTCTTAGCTTTATACGCAGTTTTGTTTTTGCTGGTAACGTGCCCATCAATTAAAATTCTATACAGGTCAGTACTACTTGTCGATTGTTATAAAATTACACGTAAATCTTTGACTTTTGTCGGGCGTTATTGGGAGATATATCAGTATAACGCCTCCCTTTTCGAAAAGTAACAAATTTAATGCAAGAAAATAACGTGCCCTTCTTCTGTCCCATTCGTGATCGAATAAACTTCGGGAGAAGATTATTTCTGCTCACAAACATATATTTGTTATCAATTTCGACAAATGATTGTTCGATGTAATATCAAATACATAGTTACTCGTGCTTCAGATGTGATGAATCGTCAGTTTATGCTTAGAATTTTAAGGATGTTTGTGTACCAGAGCAGAAATCTTGTATTTTAAAGATGCAGAAATAAGTAACAAATTTACCATCTTTCAACAATCTAGCGATGAAATAGTTACTTAAATTTTCTAAGAATTAAAGAGATAAGTTTATAAAACTGTGCTGTCAAATAAAGCATCATTTCGCGAATATTTGATTTTGTATAAATAGATTTTCTAAGAATTAAAGAGATATTTATACAACATTAAATATTCGCGAGATGATGCTGTCTTTGACAGCACAGTTTTATAAACATTATCCAAGCATGATCTCAAATATTAAACAAGATACTGGAAGTTGAGGACAAATAATACGTTCTGTAACTTAAAAAAAGGTTTAAAAAAAAAGAAATTAACGATATCTAATCATATAATATGCTTGTTACATCATTTAAAAAAAATAAAAAATTGTAAAGACAAATACGCTTATTTCAAATTGTATCACATTGTATAAAAAATATGTATTAAAATTACATTCTAAAAATGAAGGGAAATAAGTGAACCGTTGATTTCTATAATATTATAATAAATTATATATCTCTTTTTAAAAAAAATAATAATAAAATCCGGTGTTATCATTAATTCTAAATCCTGCTAACTACAACTGGGCAACAAAAAACGTTATCTAATACATAAATAATATTGATAAACATACTGTGTAAAACAAACCACAACAACGGTGAAATTTCATTCTTACCTCTTTGATATGGATTGTTTCATTTGATGTACCATGCAGCACTTTCACTGGGCTGGAAAAAACTGCAACATCATCATTAAACATTGACAAATTAAGAGATTTTTATATAAATAATACCAAAAAATATGAAGTCCTTCTGATAATTAAACTTATAACAGAACCACATAGCTAACATACGTATGTATTTATGAGTGTGTGAGTTTATAAGCAATGTTAATAACATTCTGATGTGGAGTGGTATCTGATTTAGTTTATAATTTGTATAAACACTATTTTAATGTAAGTTTTGACGATGTTTAAAATTATTGCTTATCAATATTTAACAAAACTAGAGTTCATTCTAACATGGTTATAACAGTACATAATTTACCTGTTGCAGTATTAATTTATTTTAAAAAAACACATTTTTTATAAGAATATATTTTTAAATAAATTGATAACATTGTTGTTTTCAATGTAGTAATTCAACATTTCTAATGGTACCAAATCAGTTTGTAATACATAATTACATGCATATCTTAACAAATTATTGTTATCTTCAACCATTTAAGCTAGATTTTTAAAAAATGACCTGAAAACATGTTCAACTTTTATGTCAGCAATGATGATGCTCTCTTCAAGGGTTAAAAATGTAAAGATTAAATGTAACAATATTAAATCTATACATTTATGAACTGAAGTATTATTTTTAAGATATATTTTCCATAACTATGTTATTTAAAATTTATAAATCGTGGTAACGTAGACGTAAGTCCATTATTTTAGTAAATCTCCGTAACACTGAAAAATACGTCTATATGTTTATTATATTTATTTATTGACACATAATTTTATCACAAAGCGCTGTTTGTGTTGATCATTTTCCAAAGTTAAATTGACTTCTAAGCAATTAAAACATATATTTTTTATAAATACGTATTGACAAGAAATGTATGTTGATTGAAGTGTAGGAAACATTTGTGTAATCAAATCGTAAAAAAAAAGTATAAAGTTTGTTTGCTAACGTAGGGTCGGTTTTGTGTAACAAAGATTTTACATGGATTTATGGATCTCGACACAACTTAGCATATATTTCCATCATTATCCAGATTGTCATCAATAATAATTTTTTTGAATGATTTATTAGTTGGATTTTATTATTATTATTATTATTTTAATTAAATTAACTGGAATTATGTTGTTTCTATTTCGTTCGATACTTTTCACTTGATAGAAACACAATTTTGAGCTTTTAATCTGATTGTATCTTCAATACTTTCCTAGAGCTGAATTAGAACCACCTAAAAAGATGTAAAACTATGGCCCGAAATCATTTTGTTATCAGTTATTACATTTTGTGTTGATGAAACATTTCCATATTTTATAGATATCTTTAGAGTACAAACTGGAACGGGATCGAACGAGAAAAAGGGAGTAAAAACTAGAATGGGACATCACAGGGAATGGTATCCAATTAATGCAACAGGATCATCCTTGTCACGTGTAAATCGCGAGTTGGATGACGGAGAGGTCACGTGAATGAAAGCGCGGGAAGAAAGGGGAAAGAGAGAATGTTTGGCCATAGTGTGGGCTCTACAAAAACTACAAAAATACCTACTAGGTAGAACATTCACTCTACTGACAGATCACAAACCACTTGCGGCATTCAACAAGAAGAAAATAAGCAACGCCAAGATAAATCGTTGGGCTATTCTATTAGCCGACTACAAATTTGAAATAAAACCTGTTAAAGGAAAAGACATTGTGGTTGCAGACATATTACGGAGAATGACAATAAATACTGACATTCTGTAAATTCATAAACAATAAAACCAGAGACTGTTTTATTATTAGTATTATTATTTGCAGAACAAAGTAAAAGAAGCAATGTGTAAATTCCATGGGACAATATACTTAATTTTATGAATATTGATTGTTAAATGTTGTTTTAATTACACAAAATTACAGTTTCATTTTCTCAGTACAGGTAGACGAAGTACTGCATATTTTTCCTTCTTGATTTTCATGTCTAGATATTGTGTGTAAAGTAATGAATGTCCATTGATGATGAATATTTGAAATTTGAATATACATGTAGATTAATTTTATTGTATTAAGACCAAAAATGTTTTATTTCATATACAATATTTTTTTAATGAAGGAGATGAATGTCACGTGAATGTCACGAGTTGAATGACGGAGAGGTCACGTGAATGAAAGCGTTGGAAGGGAAGAAATGGGAAATAGAGTTCGAGAGTGTTATTCAAGATGGCTAGAATGTAGTGTTTATGTCTCCACGAAGTGTAACCTCAAGTTGATATTTCTGTACATTGTGTCCATATTAAAGTTATTTTGTTGACAATAGTATTTCAAGGATTCATTGCACGAAAGTTTGTGATATGTGAGAATGCCTACAATACATATACAATTAAACCATTTATAATAATGGAGTAAATAAATCAAACCAAAGTATAGGCTAAAATCGGGAAATGGGATTTTACGAAATAGGATATTTTTGGGATCATTCTGAGGTATGTTATCCAAATCGATGTAGGGCAGGGATCGGGAAACCATGGCTCGCTAGCCAAATGTGGCTCTACTGATGGCTCCTTCGAGCTCGCAGACAAATGTTCGATTATATGTTGTTCTTCGTCAGAAATCTTGAGCTCAAGGCTGCTGACCTGAGGGCTTCATACATGTGGATGAATAAGTCCAAGTCACTGAATGAAGATTCAGAAATGAAAAAAAAACTTCTAGAGGCAGGCCAGCTGATTGTCAAAATTTAGAACGCGCTTACCGTCAAATACTACATACTGCAGAGTGTGAGTATTACTGTACTGACAATGTTTGGCTCTACTTATGCATGCGGCAGTCTTTCTCACATCTAAAGAACATTAAGACCAACCAGTGATCCCGCTTAACGGATGGAAGTCTCAGAGTCTGCATGAAGATTAATCTCACTGCGTATGACCCAGACTACAAAGCCATCAGCAAAGTTATGCAGCACTATACGTCGTATTAATTTTTAAGAAATACTCATTATTGATGAGCAGCAGCATAACAATGTTATTACAAAATAATTCAGAGAAATAATTATTGTACTTTTAGTGTTACAATTACACAAAATGCTCACATTTACTTGAATTGTTTGTTTAAAACATAATGTATGGTTCTCGCGGAATTAATTTTCAAAATATGTGCTGTTTATGGCTCTCTCGTAAAAACAAGTTACCCGACCCCTGATTTAGGTGATAATCTTGGGGCAAGGGATTCGACAAATACGGTTTTCCAAAAAGCGCGTAATAATACGTATGGCATCCATCAGTACTCAAGGGACGATAGCGATGACTCCTGCTCCTATTCCTTCTTTTCCCTTTCTCCTGGCTCTTCTTTGTTCACTCTTAGCTTTGTGGGTGGCTTCCGCTACTTGAATAACCTCACGCATTTTTGACCGCCAGAGGGTGCGCTCCTCACTAATGGTCTTTCACGGTTTAAAGGCCGATTAGCGTCAGTGACAAGTCATTCTTGCAGACGTCATTGTAGCACATGCAGGGGCGACCTCTTTTCCTCATATTAGTTGCAAGCACATCATAAAGCATGGCTTTATGTTGAACTTTATTTAACCTAGTTAGTGATTCCATTATGCGCTAGGATAATTCTGGGATATGTGATACCGTTGACGTATGGGATCACACCAAAGACAGGGATTACATCAGGAACGTGATCCCATTGTGCAACAGTATCATAACAGTTTTTTAAGACCTCGATGAAAATACTGATCAATGTGCTCCCATTAAAGTATAGTATTTTTAGGGGATGTGGATTTACTTCATCATTGGGATCCTATTACGTAGTGAGTTAATAGTATGGTGTGTACTCTCAAAGAAATTTTGAATCATTTCGGGCAAAGTAATTCGACCACAAACGGGATCTAATTATTCAACGGAATCGTAATGAATGGGGTACAAAATGTGATGCAAACTGCAGGGGATCCATAATGCAGGCTGGGGAAAACAAGGTACATCTGCCAAAAAAAAACATATTTTCTAAAAACTGTGCTGGGAATTTTATATAAATCTAACACATTTTTTAAATTTCTTTTTAGCGCTTATGTTGTTTATTGTTGCACGAAAAATAATTTTACTTAAATTGGATGTGTTATCAATGATATATTGTTTTATAAAACACAAATGGTCAATAGTTATTCATAGATTTTTAAAGCTCGTTTAAAAAACTATAATAGCATTATGATATAATTCATGAGTTCTTACCTGAATCAACATTTTCTGCCTGAAATGTAAAATAAATAAAAGATAAAAAATAGCGTGATATGAGTTTCTACGAATGTTATTGTAAAAGGTTAACAAAATAAATCATTTTAGATAAGGAAAAAAAAAGATTAAATCAATTAAATGCAAATATATTAGAAACTTGTTTGTTTTTAAAAGAGGGAATCATAGGATATACTGGAAAATATTCATTGGACATACACATTTTGTAATATTTTACCTTTTTGTTGTGAGACGATTTTATTTTAACTTACTATCCACCATGCTTTACAAAAGCTTTTTTATGTAATCCAAAATATATTTTATAATTTTAAGCATTTCAAATATAATCTTATAAACTAAAATTACAATTTTATATTAAATATTTTTTTTTAAAAATACATCTCCATCCTACAATCTTAAACACATCCTTAATCACAGAGGATATATATATATATATATATATATATATATATATATATATATATATATATATATATATATATATATATATATATATTTAAAAATATTTCCTCACTTTTTATTCTCTCTTTAACCAAATCAACTAAAATACCTTAGGCTAGAAATAAAGTAACTTTTGAGATAGACAACTTTCTATAGAATTTCTATCGTGTTGCTTGAAAAATAGTTTAACTTTTTTATTCATATCTTCAAATAATAAACAGTATTTTTTTTATTGTACTGCTAACTCATTCATTTATGACTTTTGAAAAAGTTTTTATTTAGTTCAGAGATAAAATTATGTTATAATTTCAAATACATAGTATTTGTGATTGAGATATTAAAAGCAAATAAATAAAAATAAAAAAAAGACCTACTTTCTGTTTAAGATAAAAATCAGCTTTAAATTTTAATAGTGGTCACATCTCTTTTTAAAAATCAACAATTTTGTCTGTTATCATTTTGAAAATATATACATTAACGATATTGTGTTAGTAAATTATTGAAATATAAACATTTAGCAGAATCGAAAAAAACAATATTTAACATAAAATAACTGTTAAGCAGCGGTAAATTTAAAAAAAAATCATTCTTTCTGCTTAAATTTCAACAAGTCATTTGTCCGCTATTTAATGTCGAACCGTAGTTCAGTTGGAACATTATCAACGTCACAATTTAATGGATTGTGTAAGATAAGAATGTAAATTTAAATCCTGTCTTTGCCTGAAAATATCTCCAAAAAATGATTCCTTAAGTGACGAATAATGTTTATAGAAATGCCGAGTTTGACAAATTCTGCAATTGTTAGCAAACCTCTTAGAAACACTGAAAATGAAAAATATTTCTAACGCTTAGCTGTGCTTTAAAAAGTGAAATATTTATCTACAAGTATTTAAAATTTACTTAAAGATCGAGGTCGATCCTACTATTTCCTTAAAGTTCTTTTCATTCACTTGTCAAGTACAAATGAAATTATTAGCAGCAAATTAGTGACTCACGGCTGTGGATCAGCTGTAATCGTTTCAATGTGAAAAACAAATATTACTTTGTCACAGCTGAGCAAGTAATAGAAATCATAAAAAAATTCATTTTTTAAGGCCTGGTAGTGCAAAGTGATTCACTACATATCCCCGAATGAAGTTCACAAAAGGAACATCTTATGTCCTTACAAAAGAAATATATATGTTTTTCCCACTGAGAGCTTGCTGATGTAAGATGTATAAATAGAGCGTTTGTTATTTTTAACCCTTCTAAAGGAAGGAGTCTCAATCTTATCTTACATTACCCCCTACTTTTTTTTCAAAATTTCAAATGTAAAGCAATTTATATTTTGTACTTCCACGAAAATGCATTTTCACAATGATTCTTCAGCGCATTATTGAACAGGATCATAACTCTTCTGTTAGCTGAAAATTTGATTTGACACAAAAAAAAATTACGCGACCAGTTGTGAAGCAAAGATAAGCATACTCATTCAGCGTCAGATAATATCACAAAATCTTAGATTTCTTAAGTATCTTTGACAGTATGTTCTCTCAAAGTTGTTTTGTTCTCCACACTACTGACCTGCCCAAAGGGCTAATACTTCTTAACAAATCACCTTTCTTGGCACACAGATGATTTTCTGTGTGCATTTTATATTTTTGAATTTTTTCTGAGATTGAGATAAACATTTTCGCAGTAAAATGATAGTTCAATGGCATTATAAGCAATGTTTGCTTATTTAATGCCTCTATTCTTGCTTAATTCATTTATCCTACACATTTTTAAAAAACAACTTTTTAAAAAAAAATTCTGACAGGCAAGAAGAAGTGAATAATGCAATGCTCGTGGTGTTATATTGCAACTGTTCGCAGATAAATTGCGAGTAAAATGCGTATTTTATGTGCTATCACGTTAAAGTCAGTGCAAAGGTTACCACCAACCAGGGAAGGATTGGGAGCCGTGCAAACATTACATAAATAAAAATTCTTTAAATGATTTGAAAATTATAAAATTTAAGCACAATTATTCAGGATTTCTCCCCATATGTGATGATTTTACAGTGTTGTTATTTTAATTTTAATATTATCGATTTTTTATTTATTTATGTTCTAACAAGCATATCGTTATTCAAGTAGCGTTATCCGGCCGGATGAAACTGAGTCGCGGGCTGTTTCGGCCCTGGGCCGTAATTTGCTTACCCCTGTCTAACAAACACAACTGAAATACCTCAGTGCAGGAATAAAGTAACAAATGAGTTAGATCACCATTTCGATAACCATTCAATTTTACCACTTAAATTATATATATATATATATATGTATATATATATATATATATATATATATATATTTATATATGTATATATATATATATATATATATATAACAATTAAAGTATAAATGTATGAAATTGTTGAGTATGCTTCCGGAATGGTTAATGTTAAAACAAATTTGAACATTGGCACTAATGGGGGGGCCGGGGGCCCAAAATGCTGTTATTTTATATGAGCTATATACAAATTAGTTAAAGCTTTAGCTACTTATATAATGTATGGATCGTGGACAACTTTGGTACATACACATTTGATAGCCAATATTAAAATACCATACGGCATCTAACTCCTAATGTGAGTTCATTCAAGGACGGGGGCCCAAAATATTCTTTTTCATAAGCGTTTAAGACTTAATACCCATTCTAATATTACACGACCGTGAAAAATATTGAAAACTATATCTATGATGATAAACAGGTACTTTAAAGGTATTTCCTTTCATCGATTGTGCCTGTTGGCCCATAAAATCGGTTTTTGCTTATATGAGCTTATGAAAATTAATTTAAGCGTTAAATTCTGCTAAAACTAATGGATCTAGACCAAACTTGGTATATAAGAACAATAGAGTTTATATTAAAATAATATAGCTCACTGAACTCTTAATGTGCATTCTTTTGGACCAAGGGGCCAATATTGTCTTTATCGTATACGTTTACTATTTTATTCCCCATTCAATTTTTAATGATTATGACAAATATTAACAAACATATCCGTCACTATTCCAGATTGCAATGTATATAAGGAATTTTGAAATGTATACCTTGCACCATTTGGGTCGCCGGGCCTTTTAAGTTTAAAAAAAAATTCTTAAGCTTTATAATTGTTATATTCGTCAAGGATCTCGATAAAGAGGAATAAAGTCAAAGACTCCATTTTTTTTGGAAAAATATAAATAACAGTAGGCATTAAGAAATTAATTGAATTGAACGGGTGATACAAACTAAACAACTTTCACTGAACGGGTTTGGGGCCCCCTTAATGTCGTTTTTTTCATATATTAGCTATTTATCAATTAGTTTAAGCATTAGATAATGAGAAATTGGATCTTGACCAAACTTGGTATATAAAAAACTTAAAGATTCTTAAATTACAAAATTACTATAGGGCACTGAATTCCTAATGTTCATTCCCTCGGGGATGTGAGCCCCAAATGTCTTTTTAGTAAATGAACAATGCCAATACAAAAATAAAATTATCAATAATTTTAGGCGCTGGTGCCTTAATATCGCTTTTTTCTCTTTTGTAAGCGTTTTAAATAACTGTATTTATCTATTTGCTAAATTATTTTCACAATTCCATAAATGTGTCTTGCATTATTATTTTTAAAAAAATTACTACTCATTTGTTCATTTGAATTTATTTCTTTATACTGAGATCATTGCAATACGTGACGGGGTCTCTATTATAAAATAAAGGCATTGCCTACAGCCTATCAGAAAAATTAAATATCATTTTCATATTGAACAAGTTTACGCAGACTTTCAGAGCGAGTTAATTTTGGTGCATAATTTTTTCCAATATTTAATTTTGAGCTTGTTGGGATTTATAGTCAAAAACTTTGTTTTTACGGGTTATTTATTACACCTATAATGAATAGTATTTTTGACGTGATGCACATGTATGACCAGTCAAGATGGCTGTTGGAAGGGAGTTGCAACATGCCACCGAAACGACAGCGGAACGTCCTTGGATGGGCTTTGTTGCTCGTAAATATATAAAACCATAAATATGCGTATTGTTTGTAAGATCGCATGAAACGTAAAATTAAAAAAAAAGAAAATATACTGAGAAGTAATGTACGTATAGTGCTATATACAAATGGAAAAAAATAGAACATAGAAAAGCATTTTTAAAAAAATACAATTCCTTATCACTGAGAAACAATTATAACAAATTAGGTTTTTATTCTACCACCAAAACAATTTCTTTATGATATTATATCAACTGTTGGGAACCCGCGATATTTAGGTTACTACTACTAGATGGATATGGTCACTAAGGACTTTTCCATTTACGAAGATGAAGATTAATTAAATTAATATTAAAGTGATCAATCTAGTGAAAAATAAATGTTAATAGTATTTATATATATTACTAGTTTGTGCTGTGGCGCCGGGGCGCCTGCGGAGCCCCCCCTTTTTTTTATAGGCACCTACGGCGCCCACCTTTTTCAAAAGCCCAACTAACTTGTCCTTGTACGATAATTACGTAATATTAAACTTTCTTAAATGTACACAGAGTACTTTATAATAGTTTTTTTTTACAAAAGCCCAAGTAATATATCCTTGTAAAATAAATACAAAATATTACTGAAATGTACACAAAGTATGTATATAATATTTTTGTACACTTCTAATCACCACACACGATTTTTAAAGTAATTTTAGAAAGCAGCGCACCAAATTACAGCACCAAAAAATAACTATTTGAGTCAATCAGCACTGCTTACAACACAAAATTTTAAAAAAAGCAGAGTGATGTCCCTTAGCGTTAGTCATCAGCGATAATTGAGCGTATATATATATATAACTAGTTTGTGCTGCGGCACCGTGGCGCCTGCGGTGCCCACTTGTTTTTAAGGGCACCCACCTTTTTCAAAAGCCCAACTAACTTGTCCTTGTATGATAAATACGTAATAATAAACTTTCTTAAATGTACACAAAGTATTTTATAATGTTTTTTTTTATTTTTTATTTATGTCTAAAGGCTTAGTAACTTATCCTTGTATGATAAATACGAAATATTCCTGAAAATTATACAACGCATTTATATAATAATTTTTACAGTGCTAATCACCACACGATTTTTAAACTAATTTTAGAAAGCAGCGCACCAAATTACTGCACCAAAAAATAACTATTTTAGTCCATTAGCACTGCTTACAGCGCAAAATTTAAAAAAAAAGCAGAGTGATGTCCCTTAGCGTTAGGCGTCAGCGATAATTGAGCGTAAATATTTATATGACTAGTTTGTGCTGCGGCGCCTTGGCGCCTGCGGCGCCCATTCTTTTTTTAAGGGTGCCTACGGTGCCCACCTTTTTCAAAAGCCCACTAACTTGTCCTTGTATGATAAATACGTAATATTAAAATTTCTTAAATGTACACAAAGTATTTTATAAAATATTTTATTATTTTTATTTATTTTTTTTAAATTGTTTATGTCAAAAGCCCAAGTAACTTATCCTTGTATGATAAATACGAAATATTCCTGAAAATTAAACAAAGTATTTATATAATAATTTTTACAGTGCTAATCACCACTTGATTTTTTAACTAATTTTAGAAAGCAGCGCACCAAATTACTGCACCAAAAAATAACTATTTGAGTCAATCAGCACTGCTTACAACGCAAAATTTAAAAAAGGCAGAGTGATGTCCCTTAGCGTTAGGCGTCAGCGATAATTGAGCGTAAATATATATATGATGATAATATGACAAGGAGTCCTTTTGTTGCATTTATTTTGTTCCTTTACAGATTTCCATGACAGCTCGATTTGTTTGGTCTATGCAACAGTATTAAGATCGACATTATGTACGCTGTGATTCACAGTTTTGTAAGTGTATTTCATGCCAAATTAAAAAAAATAATCATTGATATATTACAATTGATAATACATAAAGAAGCAACTTATTTTGTTTAAAGCCTACATTCTTTCATTTATCATTTAGTTAGTTTTAATCGAGTTTGTTCTTGTCAAATGTCAATATATTGAATATAGTCAATATTGTTAAATTTATTTAACTATTAAAAATCTAAATATATTTTAAATAGTGGTCATATGCCTTAAAAAAATAATTTAGTCTATTTACATTTTTTTTTAAAAGGCTTAATGTTTTTGTTTTTTTTAATGTGATAGTAAATTACTGAAATATGAACATATACAAGCATTGAATAACTAATTTAACATAAATTTAAAAAATATATATACAAATCTTAGCTGGTTCCCAACTTTAGGGTACGAAAATGTATTAATATATTTAACAACATAATGATGCGATGTATTTAAAGCATTCTATGTCACTAAAGCTATTTGTCAAGGAAACTTGTCATGAGTGAGTGGAATTTGAGCACAGCTAATATTTTACCCGCAAAGACATTTTTTTTTCAAAGTATTGGGATAATGCAAAATTGTTGACCTTGAAAAAGTAGATTTGTGAATTAAAATTAAAAGTCCAAACACCAATGTTAATCTGTGCAACAACACTGTCCCTGAAGTTTTGTTCATTCACTTGTCCACCACATAGTTAAAATCTTAAGATCCTAATATGGTCTCACAGCTGTGGATCATCCCTAATCTTCGTATTTAGAACATACATTCCTTTATCGAGTTGGTAAGATTTAGGACAGCTGAGCCAACTAGCTCTTATGTGCTAAGCAAGTAACATAATTCATACAATTTTTGTGTAATTCCTGTTTCTGCCAAGTGGTTCAGTGCATGTCCCCGAAAAATATTAACATAACAAACGACGATTTCAGTAAATAAGAAATATGAATGTCTTTTCCACAGATTGCTTGCTGATGTAAGATGTATAAATAGAGCGTTCAGAATTTTAAACTCTTCCAAAACAGTTCTTATCTGTCCTTTCCTACAGCAATGTTTTTTCCTAAATTAATTATAAAACCTCGAGGGTAACTCGACATACGTGTAAAATACAGTAAATTTGTTGCCATCCCATAAAGATTCATTTTCAAGTTATTTGAAAATCCGAGTTTACACAAAGAGTGGGCACTAGAAGCTTTTTCGTAATTGAGAGATCATTAGACTCATCCAGTGCTAGATATCACAAGTTCATGTATACATTGCAGTATGTTATTTTTGCCTTTACACACAACTGATTTTACACAGATACTAATACTTCGAAACAATCACCTATCTTGAGGCACATGCCTTTTTCTACTTACATCACACATTCTTGAATTTTTTCTAAGTTGTAGTTAATTTTTCCAATAAAATTCTAGTTCTATATTTTTGCTCATTTATTTCCTCTAACCTTTTTCTGCATCAATACGTTCAAAAAAATACGTGTTGCTTTCTTTTGAAATGATGATTGGCAACAAGAAAAACTTAATTATGTAAACTGGAATCTTTGTTTACAGCTGGACGCAAATAAGTGGCTGGGAAAATGCATGTTTTCGATTCTTACGTCAATTATATTGTATCTCCAGAAGTAAATTTTAAACTCAAGTAAGAAAACTTAAGTAATTAAAACAAAGAAAAGATATATAACAAAAATTAGCTCCTTTATATTTTTAAATAGCGGCCACTTGTCTTAAAAACGCACTAATTATATATTTTTTAGAAATGAACAATATTTATAAATTAATTAAGAGTGTTATAAAATTATTTCAATATAAAAATTAAAGATATTTAAATCAATTTATATCATATGTAAAGCCACATGCAATAACATGTATAAAAAAATTAGTTTGATCCATATTTCAAATAAAATTTTTAACAACAGCTTGAAACGATTTCATAACTATAATTATATTTTGTCAGGAAAACATTTATCAGTTACTTGCTTTTTAGCAAATCTAATATTTAACCCAAAAAGACATTAGTTTTCAAAGGGCTATAGTAATCCAATGATGTAGATCATGTAATAGTACAAGTGGGAATCAACATTGCAAATCAAGACTCCAGTAACTTGTCTGTGCAATAAATCCCTTAAATTGATTTTTAAAAAAACACCTTTATAACCACCCAGTGTTCACCTCACTACATACACATGCAGCTTCCAAACTTAGTCACTTACTCGAATTCTCAAACGATGTAATCACAAAAAAACAAAACAAAAAAAAACAACACAAGTGTGTTAAATCTTCCTTCTAAAAAAACAAATCAATGACACATATTGTTACGAATAAACAAAATCAAGTAAAACATCAAACTCGTCTATTAACACACATATTCTAATATTGAATGTCACTTCAAATGACTGTACAGCTTCATGTGTCCTTATCTGGATATTGACTTGGTTGCTTGAACCTGCCTACCGTATCTTGTTTTTAATTCTTTTTTTTTACCGCCTCGATTGATGAGTTGCGCCATTTTGGAAATGAAACGTATTTGCCAGCTTTGAGATTGTGTACTTCTTTTGATTGAGATTTATTCATCTCAAAAACCATCTGAATCACCTCTCATTTCAATAAATGACCGTCTCAACATGTGGTTTTTTCTATGGTATGTCATACCATTGTTCGTCTTAACGATGTATGACTTTGATGTAAGGGCTGCTGATGCACATTTAGGTCCATTTTGCATATGAACTTTGCTTCCAGCCTGAAAGTGTAAACATCTATCGATTTTGTATGATTTTAGGTAATATTTCTATGTAGATGACCTCTTTATACTAAGTGAAAATTACTCAAATAATTTAAATAAGATTCAGCTGCTGACAAACTGGAAGATTAAAGATCGGCTTTTAGTATGTTTCCTCTCTTAAAAAATCCAAATCTCTGTTGTCTTTTTTAAAAAAAACTGTGTTTTGACTAATACGTTAAAAACAATATGAAATGATTAACTAATGTATGTCGATTTCTTTAAACTTCCAATTCGAAGTCGACAAAAAAAACTGTAAGCTTGAATGCAAACGTGTGCTCCAATGTTCATAGTGAAATGTATTTGTCTCTGCTCAAGCGGGACAACTGTTTTCCATTTTTTGCTTGTTCTATTTTGCAAGAAAACGCTACCAACGTTGAATGTTTCTTCACAACAGTTATTTTATAGTCTGCATGGCGATTGCCAACTTTTAAATATTTGTTTTGCAACAGAAGAAAAATGGAACCGTTAACGGAGTGGTGCCAAAATGACAGACCCACTTACATCCACCTATCTTTCATTGCAAACAAAATAAATGAACCTTGGTATACCAGCCACTTAATATATTTTAATGATTATCAAATGAGCAAACTTTTTTAATTCCATAAATATACACAACAATAACACAATTATAAAAGCCACCAATATCCCGAATAAATATAAAAAACCATTCCCCATACACTTCAAACATTATACTAAAAAACCAAATATCTCCCCACCACCAATCCACCCTCCTACTTAAACTCATACTCCCACACACCAAACCTATAAATAAACACACCATCCCTCAACGGCAACAATAAATATAACTCAGACTCTCAAATAAACCACCCAACACAAAAACCCCTAAATACATTCCTATCATCCCTATCCAACTTTCCACCCCAACACCCCCCCATCCATCCCTTCTACTACCCACATCCCACACCTACAAAACTCCCAATCCAACCATCTTACCATACACCACTCGCTCATTACAAAAACCATCAACCCCCCCCCCATCTACCACAAAAACCCAATACCAACTGTCCCTAAACTAAACCCAAACAACCAATCTCAACACTATCCTTTACAAATATAATACTAATCAATTCATCCCAAATCAAATATAAATAAAATCATAATCTCATCTACACACACACAGAAACTCTAAACACCATACACATATCATTCATAACCACCCACAACAATAAAAACCAACCCCACAACTAAACACCTCTAACACAAAACCACCCCTCACAAATTTTCCAATTCCAAAACTTTACAACACTAAAATTACCAAAACTCTCATTCTCCCAACACAACTCCCACCCCTAAGTGTACAAATTATAAAAACTCATTAATACAAACTATTATTATATTCCCATTAATAAACCTAACATCACCCCCTAAAACCCCCCCCCAAAACCCATACAAAAAAAAACATACCCCAATCATCCTTCACACCCCCCCCCCAACAAACTACAACTCCCCCATTAATCCCTCACACCTCAAACTATTACTCTACCACCTATAAAATATATAATACCTTAACCATACTATATATTCACACCCCCTTTCCTTCATTTACTATTATTAACCTTTCCTCACCACATCCCCCCCCCCCCCCCCAATCCTCCTCCACCCAAAACCTCACCAAACTATCAAAACCTCCCAACGTAGCACAACCCTTTACAACAAAACCACAAACCAAAACAAACCAAAATAATCACACAAAATACCCTCCCACACTACAGGAGAAACCATGAAGACCAATTTACGTCACCTATTTATTCACTCACCCCTTCCAATACCCCCTAACATCTTCCCTTACCTACACCACCCACCCTCATCAACCTACAACAATCCTATCCCACCCCACAAACACACCCATACCACACCATAAAACCCCCCACCAAACATCCTCTCCCAACCCACCCCTCATAAACTCAAAACTCTTCTTCCCTCCCACCCCCCAACCCCCATACTTACTAGTATAACCCATATTCAAACCATTGCCCCTCGAGATTGTTTTTATATTTGTGTGTGTGAATCTTTATATTAGTATTGTACATAAACTAAATCTCCCTTATAATACCCACTCCCAATCCCCCTAACAACTCCTGACCTCCTTATTAACCCTCACTCCACCTTCCCTGTCTCCCCAACATCCACCAACCCCACCCCCCGTAAATCACCCCTATTTTATCACAATACCCGACCCAAACATCACCTCCATACCACACCTCCTGTACAATTACAATACCCACCAATAAACCACCACGAAATCAAACACCAAGCTTCTTGTTTTTTGTTTCCATATACCTGCAATCCCCTACCCCTTTACATCCCCCCGCCCTTTAATTCTGTATATACTCTACCACTAAACAACACCCACCCAACACTATTTCCACAACCCAACCCCCCACCGTTCCATTTCATACCCAATCACAACTCACCACCCACATCCACATAACAAACTTACCCCCCTCACTCACCTCAATCCAAATCCACCCTCATCAAATAACTTCTCCCTTCCCTTTATCCCCCAACATATCATCACCTTACATTTACAAAAAAAACAAAATAAAAACATCTCTCCCCATTACCTCCCTCTATTTTCCTAAACACACCTTTCAAACAACAATCACCCACTCTACCACACACAACACAACCCAACCCACAAACCAATCCTACCATCTCACAATCAAAAATCACCTACTAAAAAAAACCCTTACCCACAATCACCCCTAACCTAACTACTAACCCCTTCCTATTTACACCCCATCACCCCTACTAAAAAAAACCTCCCCTCTCCCTCCCTTTACCCCCACCTCCCCCATCTTAACAACACATGCAAAAACCCACTACCAAACCCCCCCCATTCCAAACTAATTCAAACAACCCATTCTCCACCAACCACTACTACCGATACACTAACACAATACCACCCAAACCAAATCAAATTTTCCCCCCACATACTAAAACACTCGACCCAACCACACCACACTCCCTATACAATCCATCTCCTCCACCACCCCACACACAACTCCAACCCCCTCTTTTTCCACCACCAAAACCCCCCCAACAAACTTTCACCCACCCCTACCAAACCCCACCCACCAAAACTCCAAAACACCCACCACAAAAATACACAACATATCATTACCCCAACTTTATACCCTACTACAATAAAAACCCCCCACCAAATAACTCCCCACAAATAAAACAACACACATCAAAAAATCTATAAAAACCCCTTAACTCATAACATTAATTCTCTACCAAATACCCACCTCCATCACAAAAACTTGATAATAATACATTTCCTTTCCCCACCCCTAACACCAAAAACTTAAAAAAAACTTCATACATCCACAAAGACCCACCCTCATCACAACAATCAAATTATCGCTATCTCATAATCCCTTACCCTTAATCCCCTCCCAAAATCCAACACCCTCCCATATACCTTCCAAATCTATACCCTCCCTCCAAACCTCTCACCAAATATACTCCCCCACACCAACCAACCAACCTCCCTACACCCAACCCCACCCTAACCCAAAAAATAAACCAATCACCCCCCAACCCCAAAGCAATATAAATAACATCACATAAAACAACCATATTCAAACCAATATTTCCCCAACAACCATACTACCAATAACAAAAACAACAACTCATAACACAAAAACACCACACACCCTTTCCATCCTATCCCTTATTATTTACACAATATTTCCCCCTAATAATTATAAATCTCTACCTTAATGATTCCATCTCCTACTTTAAACCTTCAAACCACACAACCACAAAACCAACACCCTCCCTCATTTCCAATATAAGTTAACACTCCCCCCAACCCGTCTCAAAACAACAAAACTTAACCACTATCACACAACAACTACATATTTATTCTCCCCACCCAGCTACCCAATCCATCACTTAAACAAGAAAAAATAACTATATCGTTCACAAAATACCCCATAATCCGCAAACAAAACACATACCCCTCACCACCCCTCATACCAACCAAAAAATCCTTCCCACTCGATAAAACACCCCACCCCTTAACCTTTACCAACACAATCAACTCAAAAACATCCAATCAAAAAACACTACATTAAGATCCTAAACAACACACCCTCCCTGCACCACCAAATCAACAAAACCCATAAACCCTCTCAATAAAATTACCTACATAATAATTACCCAATCCAAAACAAAATAACTCCATTAGACTACCTCCCCTATAACAAATTCCAAAAAATCACCCCCCCCCTATATCCACCACTTTCAAAAATATACCCATCAACCCAACTCTAACACTCTAAAAAAATTTAACATTCCCCAACCAACCCCAAACACCTTACCTACCCAATATCATATAACACCCAACACCTACCAAAATCCAAAATACCTATAACCTAAACTCCACCCCCCACATTTACCACCATACCCCCCCCCAAATCAACCCTAACATCACACCTCAAAAACCCCCCCCCAACCCACCCAACTAAATTTAAATTTATATCAATTCAATAATCTATCCCCACACTAATTAACCTAAATCAAATATAAAAAACCCAA
>CALYLW010000400.1:0-61944 GCA_944989445.1 Ampullaceana balthica
AAAAATGATCAAATAGATACAATATTACTAGACTTCTCAAAAGCATTTGACAAAGTTCACCACCTTAGTTTACTTAAAAAACTTAACTACTTTGGAATCTCAGGTTCCTTACATCACTGGATCCAAGACTTCCTTTTGGGCAGGGAGCAAACTGTAATAATTAATGGATCTAAATCTGCACCAATAAAGGTTAACTCAGGAGTTCCACAAGGAACTGTGCTAGGTCCCTTACTCTTTTTAATTTATATAAATGATTTACCCAACAACATCTCAACAGGTACAAAAGTTAGGCTATTTGCTGATGATTGTATAATCTATAGAACAATTAAATCAGAACAAGATAGCAAAATTTTACAAAAAGACTTAGATGAATTGATAAAATGGGAAACTAACTGGAGTATGTCTTTCCATCCCAGAAAAGTGTCAACTGTTAAGAGTAACAAAGAAAAAGAAACAAATAAATTCAAAATATTACATTCATGGAAAAGAACTGACCCAAACTAAAGATGCAAAATACTTAGGAGTCTTAATAAATGAGAAACTATCATGGAATCCCCATGTCAATGAAGTTATTAAAAAATCAAACAAAACCTTAGGCTTTATAAAAAGGAACTTTAACAAATGTAATAGAGATATAAAACTAAAATGCTACCTCACTTTGGTGAGACCTGCACTAGAATATGCATCTTCTGTATGGGACCCATCCACCAAAGAAAACATTGATAAACTAGAACAAATTCAAAAAAGAGCTGCCAGATTCATTACTGGAGAATATTCGAAACTGACAAGAGTAACACCATTAGTTAAATCATTAAACCTTGAAACACTAGAGGATAGAAGAACCAAGAGCAAAGTAGTAATCATACATAAAGCAATTAATTCTAATTTAGAAATACAACACAAAGATAACTTAATACAACCCTCAGATAGACATAAGGATAAAAACACCTTTCTTATTCCGTATGCAAGAACAAACACATACAAGTTTTCCTTCTTCCCGTCCGGAATTCGGGCGTGGAATGGGTTGCCTGAAGAATCCAGGAAAACCAACACTTTATCAACATTTAAATCTCTAATAAAAATGCAGGACTAAACACAAACCATAGATAAGCGTAGGACGCAATAATCTTCTGTATAGAAGGAGCGTCTGTAAACAGATAAGATAAGATCTGGTCACCGATTCGCTTGACCGAGCTCAGAGTGACACGTAAAATGTAAACAAAAGCGCCCGTCGCTTCGTTGGGTCGCCTCAATGCTCAGCTCAAACTTTCACGTGGCAAAAAAACAATAACAAATCGTGAATTTAAATTACATACCTCATATAAGGATAAACTAAAAATGCATTAATTTAATTACGGTACGTTCGATCGATCTGAAATTTTGATACGATGCATTGTTAGGTAAGACGGGTCCGTGTGCCAAATTTCAGTTCGATCGGATCATGGGAAGTGGGTCATTTTTGACTTCTGTTTTTCCGCCCGCCGAGCCCAAGACAGAGAGAGAGAGAGAGAGAGAGACGGCCGCGAAGTTAATATAAGGGATTTAATAAAACAAACCCGTAAAAACAAAGTTTTTGACTATAAATCCCTTATATATGAGACATAACTAACAGTATTGATTATTTTCAAACATTTACAGACTGAATCTGTCTTAACACAAGTTTGCTTCATAACCCTAGTGGGGGGGGGAGGGGTGGGTGGGAGGGGGAGAGGGGAAAAGTCTGGTCACCGATTCGCTTGACCGAGCTCAGAGTGACACGTAAAATGTAAACAAAAGCGCACCGTCGTTTCGTTGGGTCGCCTCAATGCTCAAACTTTCACGTGGCAAAAAAACAATAACAAATCGTGAATTTAAATTACATACCTCATATAAGGATAAACTAAAAATGCATTAATTTAATTACGGTACGTTCGATCGATCTGAAATTTTGATACGATGCATTGTTAGGTAAGACGGGTCCGTGTGCCAAATTTCAGTTCGATCGGATCATTGGAAGTGGGTCATTTTTGACTTCTGTTTTTCCGCCCGCCGAGCCCATGAGATGATGAGAGAGAGACAGACAGAGAGAGACAGAGACGGCGGTGAAGTTAATATAAGGGATTTAATTAAACAACCCCGTAAAAACAAAGTTTTTGACTATAAATCCCTTATAGATGAGACATAACTAAAAGTATTGATTATATTCAAACATTTACAGACTGAATCTGTCTTAACTCAACTTTGCATCATAACCCTAGTGGGGGGGGGGAGGGGTGGGTGGGGGGGAGAGGGGAAAAGTCTGGTCACCGATTCGCTTGACCGAGCTCAGAGTGACACGTAAAATGTAAACAAAAGCGCACCGTCGTTTCGTTGGGTCGCCTCAATGCTCAAACTTTCACGTGGCAAAAAAACAATAACAAATCGTGAATTTAAAATTACATACCTCATATAAGGATAAACTAAAAATGCATTAATTTAATTACGGTACGTTCGATCGATCTGAAATTTTGATACGATGCATTGTTAGGTAAGACGGGTCCGTGTGCCAAATTTCAGTTCGATCGGATCATTGGAAGTGGGTCATTTTCGACTTTTGTTTTTCCGCCCGCCGAGCCCATGAGATGATGAGAGAGAGACAGAGAGAGAGACAGACAGACAGAGAGAGACGGCGGTGAAGTTAATATAAGGGATTTAAAAACCAAGTTTTTGACTATAAATCCTTTATGTACGAGAAGAATTTAAAAGAATGTTCATTATAATACGCAGCGCCAGACCATCCAGAAATACAAAATTTCAGTTGTGTCGTAAAACATGTTTAATATAATGCGCACCGATCAGGAATATGTTTATAAAAAGAGCTGTCAATAAAATACGCACCTTATTGCGCGACAGAAAGGTTGTTCAATATAATACGCACCGCGACGCTCTATCTCAAAAAATAGCATGATACATAGGAATAAATAAAATAATCTAAAAAATCAATAATTTAATTACGGTACATGCGATCGATCTGAAATTTTGATACATTGTTTTTATCATCGGTACAAAACTGCCTGCAAAATTTCAGCTCGCTATCTTGCGAGCAAGTGGGTTAAAAATCGATCAAAAGTTTTGGCGACAAGCAAGCAATCAAGCAAGGTCGGTCGGTCGGTCGGCCGCAGACACCACGAGTTAATATAAAGGATTTAAAAAATGTCATTGAACATAATGCTCTCAATGTCTCAATATCTTTAGCTTGATTCCACCCCGTTTATGCACGTTTATGAACATGACTTTCAACAACACAGTCTACTTAGGAAGTCTGCCTCTACGTTATTTTCCCCGGTGATGGACTGCACCGTAAAGTTATAACTCTGCAGAAACATGGCCCATCTCATGATCCTGGCACTCACAAAACGAGCCGTATTAATGTACCTCAGGGGCTGGTGATCGGTTTGAAGAGTGAACGTTCTCCTGTAGAGGTAAAGTTCAAACTTCCTGATCGCCCACACAATCGCCAGGCACTTCTTCTCAATTGTGGAATACCTTGTCTCTCTGTCCATAAGTTTCTTGCTGGCAAAGGCGACAGGATGCAATATTCCTTTATTATCTTCCTGAAGTAACGCTGCTCCAAGCCCGACGTCAGATGCGTCGGTCCTTAGGATGAAGGACCTATGCATATTAGGAATATGCAATATAGGCCGTGTCGTTATAGCTCTCTTTAGAGCGTCATACGCTTCATCCTGGTCCTTTCCCCATTTCACCCTGTTGGGTTGTCCCTTTCTAGTTAGGGATGTCAGCGGGTACGCGAGTGTTACGTAGTTTGGTACAAAGTCTCTATAATATCCTGTGAGTCCCAAGAATGATCTCACTTGCTTCTTTGTTGTTGGTCGAGGAGCATCTCGGATCTTATTGATGTTGTCTTCTTGAAGGCCGATTATTCCCAATGACAATTTGTGTCCCACAAAATCCACCTCAGCTGACCCAAACACGCATTTGGTGGGTCTGACTGTCAGGTTATAAATTTGTAACCGATGTAGCAGCTCGCCTAGCGTCTCTAAATGTTCTTCCCAAGTGCAGGTATGCACCAATAAGTCATCCACATAACTTATAACGTTCTTCATCCCCTCCAGAAGTTGTCGGGTAGCCCGAACCAGTGTTGCTCCCGAATTCATAATCCCAAACGGCATTCTCAGGAATTCATAATGGCCGTCTGGAGTCACGAATGCCGTTTTAAGAATATCCATGGGTTCAACAGGGGTTTGCCAGTAACCCTTACTCAAATCAATCTTGCTAAAATACTTAGCCTCCGATTTCTTATAGAATATTTCGTTAGGAGAAGTCACCGGCACTGGGTAGAAAATTGTGATTTTATTTAAATCTCTGTAATCTACACAAATTCGATTAGATCCATCTTTTTTCTTTACAATGACAACTGGTGATGCGTAAGGGGAGTTACTTTTGCGTATGATTCCTAACTGTTCCATTTCGAGTAACTCATCATGTAGTGCCTCCCATAAGGCATCAGGAATAGGATAAGGCTTTGATTTAACTGGAACATCAGACGTGAGTTTGATGTGGTGCACGCTCAGGGTAGTTCCTCCTGGGCTTTCGGTGAAAATCGTTTTATGGTCTATAACCAATGCCACAATCTGCTGCCGCTGTTGCGAGGACAAGTGTTCGCCATAAGACACTTCTTGGTGTGACTCATTCTTTAACCAGACCCCAATCTCTGGCAACACCTCAGCACTTCCATTTTCTTCATCACATTCGTAATCCTCCAAAACACCAACACTAACTGCCATACACTTTTTTGGATTTTCTTTGATTTTAGCCAGACTAATATCATTACCGGCTAATTTCCCTTGATCCATGTCGCGAGAAATATACTGCTTAAGAAGGTTTGCATGAAGCGTTTTCTTCTTTCCCTTCATATTAACCACATAATCACATGGCCCTATGAGTCTAGTTACCTCATATGGTCCTTTCCATTGCATTAAAAGTTTGTTCGCTTTGGTCGGCAGTAATACCAAAACAAGATCACCAATCCTGAACTTCCTGTCTCTCGCTCCTCTATCATAGTAATGTTTGTACCTCCCTTGCGATTTGCTCAGTTCCTCCTGAGCTAAGGTTAGGGTGTCATCGAGCTTTTGTCGTAACTCAAACACGTACTGGTAGCTATTCTTTACCTCCTCATCTCGAATATCTTGCGTCCATAACTGTCGTAGAACATGCATCGGGCCCCGTATGCTGCGCCCGTACAGTAACTCGAAAGGTGAGAATCCAGTCGATTCCTGAGGCACCTCCCTATAAGCGAATAAGGCTGCATTTATGAATCGATGCCACAATTTGGGCTGCTTGTTGCATAGCCGTTTAATCATTGTTTTTAACGTCCCATTAAATCTTTCCACTAATCCATTGCACATGGGGTAGTAAGGTGTGGACGTAAGTTGCTTGATGCCTAATAGCCGGCTCACCTCCTTCATGCACTCGGAGGTAAACTGTGATCCTTGGTCACTCAGAACTTCTTCGGGGATCCCAACTCTACTGTATAGATCGACCAGTGCCTCTGCCACTGTCTCTGTATCTATTTTCTATAATGGCACGGCCTCAGGGTATCTAGTAGCATAGTCAACCAAAATCAAAATGTATCGATGTCCTGACTCACTCGCTGGCACAATGGGTCCTATAATATCAATGGCAACCCTCTGGAATGGCACATCCACTACAGTGACCTTTTGTAATGGGACTTTTTAAACGGATCCCTTCTTTGCTGTTTTCTGGCAAATGTCACATGATTTACAATATTCTTTTACATCCTTGCCGATTCCTTTCCAATAGAAGTTGCTCAAAATTCTTTCTTTAGTTTTACTGACTCCTAAGTGACCACCTGTTATGCTGTCGTGGACGATTGACAGGACATGCATCCTTAGTCCTTGAGGTATTACGACTTGTCTGACATTGTCCCTTCGTTTCTCATCAAAAAAAAACCTCTGAAAATGACGCCTTCCCTTTGCTCAAACTTTGATTTCCCCACTCTCCTTGAGTTATCACCCTGAGGTAATGAACGAATGTCTGCATCCTCTTGTTGCATTCTAATAATTACATCCCGACTCACTTCCGGCTGCTTCTCCACCGATGTGACTTCCAGTGGCAACCTATCTCCCTCCTTTTTGCTTTGAGCCCGCGTTGTCACCATCGCTGCCTTGACGCTTTTATCTACGTTTTCATCGGTTCTTGCTCCATACACATTACCCACAATAAGGTCCACTATTGAATTCTCCACACACACCGCTTCCACTATGCCACTCGGATATGGTGTTCTTATGTCTATCATCGCTTTTTCTCCTCTCAAAATTCTTGTGTCTAACAATCTTATCAACCCAATTTCACCCGTTAATTGGTCATCTCTGACGAACTGTCTTTTCACCACCACCACTTCACTTCCTGTATCCCTCAATACACCAACTCTCTTTGATCCTACAAACCCTTCCACAATCTTTAACTTTCCTTCTCCGGTTTCTTTACCATCAGCACCCCTTGTTAATTCTTCATCCATGTTATCCACTGCTTTGCTAATATTGTCTCCTCCATCAGACGTGTTTTGGCTCTTACCCCATTGGCGCTTGTCCTTTGACCATTTACGCATTAGAACGTCCTGTGTCGCTGCGGCTCTCTTTATACTCGTATTTCCGGCCTCCTTTGAATTTGGGAAATAGCGGGCTATGTGGCCAACCCTATGACACACAAAGCAGTGTATGTCTGACCTTGATCTTTCCTCGGCCCTACTTTGCCATTTTCTTTGACCCGATATGGTCTGTTGCCCCCCAACTTTTCTCCCATACATGTCATCTCCAACACCATCGCCATTTTGTGTTGCACCAGGGCTGTAATTAAAGCTTCTATTCCTGGCCTCCAGGAATAATTCAGCCACTCTGGCAACTTCCTCCAGGGTGTCATTATTTCGCCCCCTTAAATAAATCACCAGATCTTCGGGACACACAGCCATAAATTGCTATTTCATTATGAGGTCTCTAAGACCATCAAATGTTTTATCAATGTCCGACAAGATAATCCATTTCGACAAATAGCTCCGAATTCTTCCTATAAAAATGGATGGCGATTCATCTGCCTGGGGTTTGCTCTTTCTGAATAAGTTTCTGTAGCCCTCCTCGGTGAGATTGTAACGCTTTAAAAGCACTTCCTTCACCTTTTGGTATACCAACGCGTCCTCGTAAGGCATTCTAGAGTATACCTCCAAGGCTCGACCAGACAGAAGCGCACTTAGTGACACCGCCCAATCACTTTCTGGCCATTTACTGATCCTAGCGAAAGTTTCAAACCTCGTCAGGTAGCCATCCAGCTGGTCAACCCCATCTATGAATGGTGGAAGCTTAGGCTGTCTTGGTCTGTTGTCAGTTCCATTTGCATTTCCTACATTAGCAGCTTCAATTCTCTTGGCTTCTAACCTTGCCTCTCTCTCGGCCGCCCTGTCCGCCATTTCTCTCTCGGCGCCCTATCTGCCATCTCTAACCGTTGTACCTCTCTCTCGGCCGCCCTATCTGCCATCTCTAACCGTTGTACCTCTCTCTCGGCCGCCTCTCTCTCAGCATCTCTCACTCGTTGTACCTCTCTCTCTATGTAATCTCTTCTTTCCTCACCTCTGAGTTGAAGGGCATCCACTAGTGCTATGATCTCCTCCAGAGTCGTGACTGGCATTCTCGTTGCTTCCTCATTGTCCGTGTTTCCTGTGTAAATTCCCGGACGAGCCCCCAGAATGTCACAAGCGTCCTCTTATTTAAATATTGATCGCTTGCTCCCAGATTCATAAACTCCTTTACACAAGAAATAAGTAGGACACTGCTCACAGAAACAAGATTTAATGGCCGAACCCCTTTTAACAACACACTATATCTCAGAAAATCTTCTCTCTTCTACACACATTTTTATGACGTCAACCAAAAACAACTCTATTTCGCACGCTTTTGCACCGACTAAATAATTACACTAATACAACCACTAAACACACCACCGTGCGCAGCTCACAAGTTAAAGGGGGAAATTCGTCATTCGTGACATAATAATATATATATATATATATATATATATATATATATATATATATATATATATATATATATATATATATATATATATATATATATATATATATATAATTTTTTATTTATTTTATTATGTTTTCATTGTGTTATTATTATTTATTTATTTGATTAATAATGTGCACTTTTAAGGATTGAAGAATCCTACTTTGTTTTTCTATAGTTACCATGATATTTTCCAATTTTTAGTGCTGTTTCTGTGTTGGAACAGATAAGGCATTTTACATGTAAATCTTTGTTCGAGATACGAAAGATCCAAGATACGAAAGCCAAACCGGAAAAGATTTATTTCTTATCTCGAAGTACCAAGGTATTTGCATCCCTAAAGAGATATTAGTTAAGTCCAACGCTCGGAAAAAGAAACAATTGGTATAATCACAACATGAATTGTCTTTTAATTTGGTTTCATGAATATTTAACATCGAATTACGGTGGTAAATAAATTCAGCAGTCTGGCTTTTCACAGACGTAAAATTTAGAGTTGTTGCACTTGCCGTCATTGAGTCCAATAAAGTTTCGGTTATAATTAGCGCAGTCCTCATTATTGGCATTGTCCGGCTGGTTGGGCGCAAAAATAGTCTTCTTGAAAACTGGGTCTATCTCCAGGCCAGTGTCCACCCAGGCAAACTTCCCCTCAACATTCTGGTCATCCAGACCAATCCATGTTGAATAGTTTAAGTTAATGATGTTATAAAACAGTTGTAGTTTCTCTGACGTCTTGGGGACGAAGAGGTGAGAGTTCATGTCGTTGCAAGCGGCCGTGGCATTTGCGTAGGTCAGAGGTTTGTTGACGAACAAGTAGCTGACCATGGTGCTGCCATTGACGTATTCACTAAAATGATAGAAAATGACCAACACTGAATAAAAACATTACAAAACTTGAAATATTCATGATTTTAAAGTTAAGGATGAAACAAGCGGAAACAAATTTGTAAGACGTATGGATTATGTCAATGTATAAAATTGTTGATTTCAAAATAAACATTCTGAATTCAAATAAATGCTTGAATCACACACAGGTGTGAAAAAAAGACAAATCTTTGTCTATAGACCTTGTCATAATATGGCAGATACCTATTAATAGAAATATGTGGGCTATATATATATCTTTTTTAAGGACAAATTTCATAAAAAATTAATAAAACATACGAGTCAATATGTAAATGTAGATATATTGAGAAGGATGTATCTTATCAGCTATTTGTTAATTCTTCGTTAATTTAAGACAGCTTATTGGACTTGAGAAAGGAAAAATAGTTTCGTAATTTTACTATGCTAACAATTTTGAGAACATAGTGATTCGACTATATTTATGCCTCAAAACATTGTTCCGCTAAAATGTAATCTAAAAATAGAACATTACTCCTTGAGCTATGACGTTTTCGGTTTTAGAAATGACAAAGCCTATAAAACAACTAGGGGTTGTAAGGCGCCTACGGCGCCCACTCTTTTTTTCTAAAAAATTAACACAACTTATCCTTGTTTGATAAATACTAAAGATTAAACTTCTGAAATGTACACAAAGTATTTTATAAGTATAAATCATTTAAAACCTCTTTTAACATCGTTCCCTTTTCCAAAATTAAAATATAAGCTAAAACAATGACGTCATATAATAATTTTTTTTACGGCGAGTCTATAATTTATAATTATTTTGCACACTTCTTGATGCACACCATGTATTCAACATAAGCTAAAAAATGACATCATAGCGTTAAGGATGCAATGATCCATCCAGTGAGCCAGTGACTTTGGCTATTATCTATATATATCTATCTTCTATATATATAATTCTCTTCGTGGTCGGACCCTGCGAGACACCAAGCTGCAAGTATGTTCAACAGATACTAATGTTAGAAAGCAGCGCACCAAATTACTGCACCAATGCATCAAAAGGTGTGCAAATTAAATATGCGCTTTATAAAAAAAATTATATGACGTCATTGTTTTCGCTGATATTTTAATTTTGTAAAAAGGGAACAATGTAAAAAGTTATAAAATACTTTGTGTACATTTCAGAAAGTTTAATATTTCGTATTGATCAAACAAGGACAAGTTAGTAGGGATTTTGAAAAAGGTGGGCGCCGTACATTAGCGGCGTATGCTAAGCCGCGGGTCAGCTAGTATTATTTATCTCTTTAGTAAACAAATGCACATAAACGAAACAATTTTAACATTTTCTTGTCAACTTCCTTTTCAATTTCCTCAGTCATGTTTCTCCCCCCATTTTCCTTTTTCATGTTTTTATGTTTCCATGTCATGTTTCTCCGTTATGTTTCTGTCATATTCCCTCTCAATATTCCCTGTAATGTTTCTTATTATGTTCCTTTCATGGTCGAATGTCATTTTCCACTGTCTTGTTTCTCCGTCATGTTTGTCTAACATATTCCCAGATTCTGAAGACGAAATAATTTTTAATGCTCTGATGATTTCCTATGACGCAAAGTGGTAGAGTTTTTTCTTACGCTAATAAATGTGTTGTACAGATGTAAACAATAAGTCAGGTTTTCAAATATAAAGTTTTATTTTTCTCAATACCAGATTTTTTTTTACACTTTCAATTTTATTAAGATAAACAAGAAAACGGCTATAGCACTATTCTAACGCGTTAAACGCAGTTTCTAAAATTAGTAACATCTATAGCAATATTCAAAGAAAAGATTTGGATACTTTTTGCTATACTGCCTGCTTCGCATCTAAAAGGATAGTGTACACGTACACACATACACACAAACACACATACACACACACTCACACACACACACAAACACACACGCACACACAAAACTCATTCCAATTGGTTCTTTAGCTTAACTCGCAAGTACTCAAACCTAAAATGAACAGGTGATTTTGAGCAAAGAGATTAACTTATATTGATCAACAAATCTTTATCAAACACACATCGACCTGCACAGCTCATTACATCCATACTTAAAGCTCAAGTTTATTCAACCAACGAAACAAATGTCACTTGCCTGAATTTAGGGAACTGCTGACAACTGTCACACAAATACAGTTCACCTTCCGTCACGTTAGGTGGAGGACAAAAGCTGATTAAATCATGACATGGTGTGCACAGTTTTGTCACGTGACTGTACATGAAACTTCGGCACTTTGATGAAAATCTAGGATGTAAAACTAGACGTATACATAATTTATATATTGTTCGTATAAATCACAGATAAAGTAAAGCTCTTTAAAAGATGGATTTTTTATTTTTCCGATCCGATTTTTTCTTTTTTTTAATTCAAGACGTTCTTTAGAAAAAAAAATCTTTTTCAACATTTTCCTGAAAATTTAAACTTTAACTGAAAATTGAACATTTCAGTTGTGTCTGCAGCAAAAAAATTTTGAAGTCCGAGGATAAAAAGAATTGTCGTGAAAATTTAATTTGTGTAGAATATTTGTCCGTAAATATGAATCTCACTTGAAAAAAAAACAACAATTTATTCGTGAAATTCAGCATTTTCTCTTTCATTTCAATGATCAAACTGAAAGTGACTCAGAAGCACCCTCAATGTTTTAAGTGACTCAGAAGCACCCTCAATGTTTTAAGTGACTCAGAAGCACCCTCAATGTTTTAAGTGACTCAGAAGCACCCTCAATGTTTTAAGTGACTCAGAAGCACCCTCAATGTTTTAAGTGACTCAGAAGCACCCTCAATGTTTTAAGTGACTCAGAAGCACCCTCAATGTTTTAAGTGACTCAGAAGCACCCTCAATGTTTTAAGTGACTCAGAAGCACCCTCAATGTTTTAAGTGACTCAGAAGCACCCTCAATGTTTTAAGTGACTCAGAAGCACCCTCAATGTTTTAAGTGACTCAGAAGCACCCTCAATGTTTTAAGTGACTCAGAAGCACCCTCAATGTTTTAAGTGACTCAGAAGCACCCTCAATGTTTTAAGTGACTCAGAAGCACCCTCAATGTTTTAACTGACTCAGAAGCACCCTCAATGTTTTAAGTGACTCAGAAGCACCCTCAATGTTTTAAGTGATTCAGAAGCACCCTCAATGTTTTAAGTGACTCAGAAGCACCCTCAATGTTTTAACTGACTCAGAAGCACCCTCAATGTTTTAACTGACTCAGAAGCACCCTCAATGTTTTAACTGACTCAGAAGCACCCTCAATGTTTTAACTGACTCAGAAGCACCCTCAATGTTTTAAGTGATTCAGAAGCACCCTCAATGTTTTAAGTGACTCAGAAGCACCCTCAATGTTTTAAGTGACTCAGAAGCACCCTCAATGTTTTAAGTGACTCAGAAGCACCCTCAATGTTTTAAGTGACTCAGAAGCACCCTCAATGTTTTAAGTGACTCAGAAGCACCCTCAATGTTTTAAGTGACTCAGAAGCACCCTCAATGTTTTAAGTGACTCAGAAGCACCCTCAATGTTTTAAGTGACTCAGAAGCACCCTCAATGTTTTAAGTGACTCAGAAGCACCCTCAATGTTTTAAGTGACTCAGAAGCACCCTCAATGTTTTAAGTGACTCAGAAGCACCCTCAATGTTTTAAGTGACTCAGAAGCACCCTCAATGTTTTAAGTGACTCAGAAGCACCCTCAATGTTTTAAGTGACTCAGAAGCACCCTCAATGTTTTAAGTGACTCAGAAGCACCCTCAATGTTTTAAGTGACTCAGAAGCACCCTCAATGTTTTAAGTGACCCAGAAGCACCCTCAATGTTTTAAGTGACCCAGAAGCACCCTCAATGTTTTAAGTGACTCAGAAGCACCCTCAATGTTTTAAGTGACTCAGAAGCACCCTCAATGTTTTAAGTGACTCAGAAGCACCCTCAATGTTTTAAGTGACTCAGAAGCACCCTCAATGTTTTAAGCTTATTTAAAAATTTATATAAAATAACCTATCATACATTTCTTTTAATTTATTTAGGAGATTCATTTAATATAAAACCTGATACTATGTATATGAACATATTTATTCAGTTACTAGCAGACAACAAGGCATATATGAGCTGAAATCGAACTAATAAATATATTTAAAACAAAAATACATTAACCCAAAGGTGTAGCCAGGAGATGGCAGGCAGCACATAGGTGCACCAAGGTACAGGGGCTCCAGACTGAGGCTTACAAATTCACATTATAATAAGTAAACAAGGGTAATGTATAGTTTGGGGGGGGGGCGCTAATTTTTACGTGTTCCCTGGGCTCAGAAAATCCTATTTGGTAAAATAAGAATGTTAACTTATTTATATTTTGTTAACTTTGAGAAAAGTGTGTGGAAGGGGTAGGGTAACATTGTGATTACACTACAAAAATTACCTTAACTGACAGTTTACAGCACAAGACAACACTGAGTCTTCCAGCCAACCAGGCGACAATCTCAGGGGACCTGATTTCACTGGCTTTGATCTAACAAATGTTTTAGAGTTCTCAAGTCCTGAAGATCCATTGTTCATTTTCTCGATAGCCAGGAAGAGTACTAAAAAGGGGAACAATTAATAATTAAAAATGTAATGGTTCTTTAAAAGTTCATTTAATTTATTTATAGCCACAACTAATAATAACCCGCCTTTTCAACAGTTAACATTTACGTAATAAAAAAAAAGGCTGTTTACGCTAAAAAAAGCCGCGTTGTGTGTGATGTTCTATGATTTAAATCGTCCTGAACCAAGTAGACATGACGCGAGTTCATCTTCAGAGTGTGTCCTACTCAACATCCCCCAGTAGTACATGTTGCCATAACAACGTAGACAAGGAAAACATAGACGTGACATCAGGCAGATACATTTGTTTACAACCTTCGGTAGTGAAATAAATATCTTATATTCTGAAAACAACTCTTACAAATATTGTGTAATACATACATTTTTATTTTAACACCTTTTACTGGCCTAACGGTTTGTATTACATAACATTATTTTCATTACGTAGAGCATCTAAAATAAATTCTAAATTCAATATGATTTTTGTTGCTTTCTATTTGTAATTTTACACTAAATGAAAATTCCGCGTAATTTGATTTAGAAAATCTTCCTTTCATCTTTAATCCCCTCGTGAATTCTATATAATATAATGCACACGTTAAATTCATTTACAATAATAAGTTGACTCAATAGTCCACTTATTTCAGATGTGGTTAAAACATACCGAACATAACATAGCACCGCATGACGTCCATCATATATATGTTGTCAACATAACTCCAATTAAAATTTGAAATTATCACAGACGAAGAAATAGCTTCCAGTTTTCATAAAGTGACACTTTAATTACATAATTTAATTAGTTTTGCCCAACCAAAAAAGACACGAAAAAATAGAAATAAAATATTATGCACAAGTTCAAAAACGTTGTTCGTCAATAAATGAATTGATTTTGTTCTTGGAAAAGCTTTTGGAGTAACGAAGTCTAAAAGCACATTTATAGCGATTAATTAAAATCAATTATGTTTGAACTGCACATTTAGATAGTAAAAGAAAATGTTGCATCAAAAGTTAGTTAGTCAATTATTTTCGAAAAAGTGGTAGAAAACCAATACACCAGAAATGCCAACAAGTTAAATCCGATGCTAATTTTACATTAAAATTTTTAAAAAATCCTATGAATGGTACAATAATTTCACTTAAACTTGGCTATCCGAGGCCCATATGATTACAGCCTCGTTTATTTCCAGCGTGAGCGTTACATTACTTTCTAACGCTGATATTTACATTACTGAAGTGACTTCGTGGGTGTTTACATTACTGAAGTGACTACTTGGGTGTATTTCTAGGGCACGATTAGAGCCAAAACGTGACAGTGAGTTGTGGAACTTCAATACTTCGATACCACAGGAGATTTCTAAGTGGATGTTTGTACCTCAAAGAGACCGAACAAATAAAAAAAACACAGCCGATTACAATACAGAGGGGATTTGAAATCCAAGAAGCTTCTGACAGAAGATAATACTTCGATTCCAACGGATGGAGATATTGACACATGGCAAACAATCCATATGCGAATTCAATAAAAACGATACCTTATTCAGGATGATATTTTAAAAAAAAATCTAATCGATTATAATAAAACCCATGAACGTGCCTTATGTTTAAATGGAACTGATATCGGAATACGAATCTATAAAGTAAAATTGACTGAGTACGGTGACAGCCTGCTCAACAATGATAGATCAAGGAGCTAATTAAATATTTCATGTCTTCGTTTTAAACAAAGACGTTTGGCGAATGAATATTTTGAATTTCCGTAATATTTTTATTATGAACGAGCAACAAAGCCCGTCCAAGGACGTTCCGCCACCGTTCGGTGGCATGTTATAACTCCCCTCCAACAGCCGTCTCAACCGGCATACATGTGCATCACGTCAAAAATACTATTCATTATAGTTAAAATAAATAACTCGTAAAAACAGAGCTTTTTGCTATAAATCCCAACGCGCATAACTCAAAATAAAGAATTGGAAGAAATACTGCACCAAAAATAACTCGTTTTGAACGTCTGCGTAAATGGCGTAAACGTGTTCAAATTTTTGATTGGCTGTAGGAGTCATATGTGTTTGAGGGACCAATCGCTATAGATGACGGGACAGAAAGGACAGAAACTTGCCTTTTATTATATAGGATTTGTATTATACCGTCTCTGTACCTTTTGGTGAACATGACGTATTGTAACTGTGAACAAATATCACTTTGACGAGAAAGTGAATGTGTGTGGCATTAGACAGAAAACACAACAAGTACTCAAACTACTCCACGAACACGATGTGGACGTAGCAGTCTTCAGGGAAACGCTTCTGAAAGGGAAGCCGTTTCACCTTACAGGTTACTCTATCTATCACTGTAAGTGTGGCAATAAACGTCGAGGGATTGTCACAGCAGTACGTGACGATCTTACATTAGAGGTACTGGAAATAAAGTGCCTCAACAATACCGACACCATCACGATTAAGCTCAACAAAAGGCGATAAGTCTTACGTTATCACCAAAGTGTACAACAGGCCCAGTAACCCGATATCTTTGCCAATTGGTAATGAACCCCAATTTATCAAACGAATCATAGCAGGTGATTTCATTGCCCAACCTCCTGACTGGGGCTACGCTGACCGTAACCCGTTGGGCCGCTATATTGAGGAAGTTGCACTCCATACAAACCTCATCAGGCTCCAAAGCGCAGAGAGCCCCCTTACTTTTCTGCATAAGGGGAACAGCACGAGTCCCAACCAGACATATCTCTAATATTAGCGGACCTAGTGTCCCAACACAGTCTGGAAGTCCTGGCATAAATAGTGAGTGACCATTTACCAATTTTGATGAGTTTTGAGCTCAATACTATAAAGGTGTAACTGTAACTGTATTTTTATTTATTAATATGTAACTTGTAGGCGTTCTCTCAATACATAATCTTGTACACAATAATCCACTGAAGAACTTGTTTCAATAAAACAACTTTTATATATATACTATGTACATAACATATAATTTGAGGTTATACAACGTGGAACTCTTGAGGCACACACACATTCCGTCCTTCCACTACGGAACGTCCCTGACAACTGATCCCCCAACCTTCTCAGCCAATGGGAAGGCTTCTTTCTTCCCGCGCTTATTACTCACGTGACCTCTCCTTCATCTGATCACTCAATACACTCATGATACACCCGTGACATTCACATGTGACAAAAGGCACGGTGCGAGCAGCGACACTGGCAGTTCCGGAGGTCAAATTCGGACGATATGTGAGCGAGACTCAAAGTTTGTTAGTACCACTAAACGTCGAGGTGGACGATGTTAATGCAGTGTACGAGAAACTGTGCAGCTCGATTCTCGGAGCCGCGCGGAAAAAAATACCGAGGACGATTGGAAAACAAAAAATCAGGCCTTGCTGGAATAAGAGCCTGAAGGAATTAGTGAAGCTAAGAGCAAAGACTCGGAAAAAGGCTGTGAAAATTGAAGACGCCCGAAGCTCGTAGGGCGTACAATAAATTAACAGCCGAAGTACGAGACGCGGTCAAGAAAGCGAAAAAGGCCAAATGGGTTGGTACGTGTGAAAAACTCGATCTTGACGGCAGAAAGGTCTGGCGGCTGGTTAACGCACTCTCCGGTATGGGAAAAGCAACAAAAAAACAACAACAACAAAAAACACGACCTCACTGGTGGCAGATGGGGGAAAGAAGGCAGGTGAAGAAAAGGGCGCACGTGCGTTGAATAAACACTTCCCCCAGCTGAATCAGAAGACCAGAGATACTGAAGAAGGCCGGACCATAAACCGGATGAGAAAGGAGGGAGTCAGAAGGTAAAGTAGCGGCCCCCACCCCCCCCACCTAGAGGTAACGGCCCCCACCCCCCCCCACCTTGAGGTCTTCATGGCAAACTTCACTCTGAATGAGTTACAAACATCCCTCGATAAGTGCAAGACAGGGGGAAGCACCAGGTCTGGACAAGGTCCAAACATCCCTCGATAAGTGCAAGACAGGGGGAAGCACCAGGTCTGGACAAGGTCCAAACATCCCTCGGTAAGTGCAAGACAGGGGGAAGCACCAGGTCTGGACAAGGTCCAAACATCCCTCGATAAGTGCAAGACAGGGGGAAGCACCAGGTCTGGACAAGGTCCAAACATCCCTCGGTAAGTGCAAGACAGGGGGAAGCACCAGGTCTGGACAAGGTCCAAACATCCCTCGGTAAGTGCAAGACAGGGGGAAGCACCAGGTCTGGACAAGGTCCAAACATCCCTCGATAAGTGCAAGACAGGGGAAACACCAGGTCTGGACAAGGTCCATAATGAAATGCTCAAGCAGCTGAGCATTGAAGGGAAAAATAAACTACTGATTTTATCATCAGGACCTGGACTAAAGGCATTTTGCCGAAGCAGTGGAAGAAAGCCACAAGTATCCCAATTCAAAAGGAAGGGAAACCGACCGCTATCGGCCGATATCTCTGACATCGTGTCTGGGAAAGATAGCTGAATGGATGGTCAATGCCAGGCTCTATTGGTTCCTAAAAAAGAGTAAGTGCAGTTCTGTGACTCAGGGCGGCTTCCGCAGAGGACGCCAGCCGATGGACCAGGTAGTACGACTTTTGCAAACTCACGAATGAGCTGCAATTGCAAAACCACACATTGGCTCTGTTTTTCGATCTAAAACAGGCTTACGACAAAGTCTGGCATACTGGACTTATTTATAAGCTCAAGCAATTCGGAATAAAAGCGAAAATGCAAACCTGGATAAAATCGCTATTGGAGAATAGAACGATCAGAACCCGCATGGGGGAGCCTCTATCCAGTGAAGCTCGGCTCGAAGACGAGCTCCCGCAGGGGTCAGCCTTGCGCTGTACGCTGTTCCTATAATACGTTTGCGACATTCAAACGTCTATCGAGAGTCAGTGTGCGATGTTCGCAGATGACTTGGTTGTCAGTAAGTCCGATAAGGACGTAGCGAATTTGCAGAATATACTACAGAGCGATCTCGATAAGATCAAGTACTGGAGGTCGTAGACAACATTAAAAAATCTCGGGGGCATGGTCGTCCTACAGTACATTACAGGGCACGCGAAAATACCACCGCAGGAAAGGGCAAAGCTGCTGGCGCAGCAGGGCACTGCCCAGCCCCAAATCGATCGCCCAATGACTCAAATGGGGGTCAAATTGTGGCTAAAAGCCTGCTTTATGGAAAGATGGCTAGAGGGCTGAGAAAATGGTAACACGCCAAGGGTGCTTTACAACAAAATGCCGCGATAGCGCAAGCTAGATCCCTGGTGGAAGCTGCATCGTAGCTTCCACCCACCCCATTACGCAAATGCGGACTGGGCACTGTCCAACAAACAGCTACTTGCATAGGCTAGAACAAAAACAGGGAACCCGGCTGCCGTTTATGTGGTATGGCCGAGGAGACAGTGGCACATCTGCTGATCGAATGCTCTGTTGCGATTGTGGACACGGACGGATCAGACAGCCCACGCACTGTGGAGGAATGTCTCCATGGCGACGCCCTTTGGTTGAGGCTCGCCGTTGGTATTGTAGGTCGGGCTATAAGAGTCTAAGTGACTCAGCCCTCCAATGAGAATGTCACATATTTAGAAAGTGATTTCAAAAATAGTAATTTACTGTCCGAAACTATTACAAACTATTTAAAGTAGTATCTGATATAAAACTCGGTTATTACATTTATTTTCAATTTTCCTACTTACAAACAACAGATGACCCACTTGTTTATTGAATGTTCAACAGCTCAGTGTGTTTCATGATATCGATACATTACTGTCTAATTGAACAATGATTTGGATAAAGTATTTTAGCTACCATTCAGAGGAAACGGCTACCCGTTAAAGATGAGGATAAGTGAAACAACAAAAACTTAAAAGCTATTTTACATTCATGCGAAATTAGCAGTTAAACGCTTTCCAAAAATGCATAATTCGTATTTGAACTAAGGTAACTAATACTTTGACTTAATAAAGTGCTATTGACTGAGAAATTCTCTGTTAATGATTACGCCATGCAAATGTAAAAGTTACAAGCTAAAATTTAAAACACATCCTATTATTACAATTGGTTTCGAACAATACGATATGAACCGCCATAGAATGAACCGAATGCAATCATAGCTGGAGAAAACATGAAGTGTGTTGCCCGATGAAATGATATAAACCATTGTTTCGGTGGAACGCTTTGAAGAATATCCAGACTTTTTTTTCACAAAAGACAATTTCTGTACAGCCAAACATACACTTACAAAAAAGAAACACACACACACACACACACTGCAAAAAAGAGAGTTAGTGAGTGAGAGAGAGAGAGAGAGAGAGAGAGAGAGAGAGAGAGAGAGAGAGAGAGAGAGAGAGAGAGAGAGAAAGCAAGTGAGAGAGATTGTTGACGGGAGACAGAGTGAGAGTAAGAGAGAAAAAGAGAGCGAGGTAAATGCTGTACAAGAAATAAGCATACTCAAATAACATCAAAGCCGCGAGTCGATCATTTTTAACAAAGAAATTTATTTGGTTAGACTGATTATTGATTGCATTTACATATTGGTGTATCGGCTGTGTAGGCAAGCTCCGATGTGACAATATAAGCAATATAAATAATTTATAATTTTTTATGTTTAGTTTTGCAACCCATTGTTTAGAATACAATTAGTGTATACCTGAAACGTATTTCGGATCAACAAAGAGCGGTGCATGTCTCTGTGTATATGCACTACAGAGCACAAGATAAATCTAGATGAAATTCTTTAACATTTTATGGCTTCTAGTTCTTCAGTTGTGGTTTTTGCCTTATGTGAACAATTACAATTGCAATTACAATTATCAAACCTTGTGATGCTGATGATAGTTTTTTTTCTACAGCACTAACGCTATCAATGCTAGTCATCCTGGTCTCTTAGCACTAACACTATCCATGCTGGTTACAGCATGCTCTTAGCACTAACACCATCCATGCTAGTCCAGCATGCTCTTAGCACTAACACTATCCATGCTAGTCAAGCATGCTCTTAGCACTAACACTATCCATGCTAGTCCAGCTTGCTCGTTGGGCTCTGAATGTTCAATAACTCTCTCAAATAAAAAAAAGTCTTCAATTTTTTTTCTTAAATTTGTCTTGGTTGCCACACGCTCAAAAAAATTTCAGAAGACTATTCCACAATTCTGGCACCCCCGATTCAAAAATGTACTTCTTCCTGTGTCCATACTCTCCGAAGCTTTCAGAAGGGACTGCATATAAAGCTGCAAATGACTTAAAGTTCTTCCTTTTAAAAAATCTGTTTCAGTTCATTATTTCTTTAACTTTTCCCTCCTTCCAACTTAAAAAATATACAATTTTGCGTTTAAAACGTAGATTAGGACCACAAAAGAGCATGAGTTAAACATACGTTTTAAGAGCGTGATTTTAACATAACTTTTAAAAGTGTGCGACACACGTTAAGCATTTAAAAAAACAATGAATCTTCAGTGTTTTACACAAGAGAAAAAAGTGTATGACTCTTTAGCCACTTAAAATGTTTAATTAAACATTGAAATAAAGAAGGAAACTATAGGCACACGTGACCTCCTTTGTTTCATGTAACCAAGCCAAAGGTTTCAAACTTAATTTCAGCAAAACATCGGCCTGATAGGCAGAGAATGAACCATCAAATTAGAAATTTTATCTCCTTTCTCGCTGTGAAATAATCAGTTTAACAATTTCGCCTTTCACATACGTAGCGAAAATAGCTATCACATGCTACGTCATTAAACCACCGAAAATATGGTTTAAAATTGACACAATCCTCATCTTCAAAGTTGTCCGGTTGACCCGCTGCAAAAAATAGTTCCTTGTAATTTGGATCTATTTCCTGTCCACTGTTTGCCCACACGAATTTTCCCTCAAGATCTTTGTCGTCCAGACCAACCCAGTTGTTTACGTCCTGATCTATAATGGCAAGATACAGGTTGACTTTCTCCATGGTGTCGGGGACAAAAAGATAAGAGTTGTAATTATCACAGGCAGAGATGGCAACAGTGTATGTTGCTGGGTCAGTCTCGTAATAATAGCTGACTCTGAGACTACCATTGACGTACTTACTAAAACGATAGAAACAGATTACATTGAAACAAATATGAGACACGATTTCAAACGGAAATCTACATATTTGAGAAGCTACACAGACAAATCAAAAGCAAAGGATGACAGACGAAGTCTTCCAAGACCTCCTTTTGGATAGAGAGAAAACTGTAATAATTAATGGCTCTAAATCAAAAACAATAACGGTTAACTCTGGACTCTGGAGTACAATAACGGTTAACTCTGGACTCTGGAGTACAATAACGGTTAACTCTGGACTCTGGAGTACAATAACGGTTAACTCTGGACTCTGGAGCTCCACAAGGAATTGTTTTAGTTTTCCTACTCTTTTTAAATGTATATACATGATTTACCCAACAACATCTCAACAGGAACAAAAGTTAGGTTATTTTCTGATGATTTTATTATCTATAGAACGAGATAGAAAAATCTTACAAAAAGACCTAGATGAAAGAATAAACTGAGAAACTAATTGGTGTGTGTCTTTACATCCAGAAAGTGTCAACTGTTAACAGTAAAAAAAAAGAGAGAGACAAAAACATTCAAAATATTTATTCTTTCATGGAAAACAACTAATCCAAACTAAAGATGCCAAATACTTTGGAGTAATAATAAATGAGAAACTATCATGGAATCCCCCTGTCAATAAAGTTATTTAAAAAACAAACAAAACTTTAGGCTTTATAAAGAGAAACTTTTACAGATGTAATAAGAAACTGAAAAGCTACCTCACTTTGGTGAGACCTGTACTAGAATATGCATCGCTGTATGGGACACATCAACCAAAGAAACTGAACAAGTTAAAAAAAGAGCTGCCAGATTCATTACTGGAGAATAGGCAATTAATTCTAACTTGGAAATACAGCATAATCTAATGCAAAACTCAGATAGACATAGGGATAAAACACTTTTCTTATTCCGTATGCAAGACCATACAAATTCTCTTTCTTCCCGTTCGATATTAGGACGTGGAATGGGTTGCCTGAGGAAACCAAGAAAACAAACACTCTATCAACATTTAAAACGCTAATAAAATGCAGGACTAGACATAAACCATGGATAAGCATAGGATGCAGAAATCGTCTGTCCAGAAGGAGCGTCTGTAGCAGATAATTTAAGAAAAGATAAGGAGACGAAATATGAAATAAATTGTTTTGAAAAGTCAACTATTCTTAATAACTTAACCCGTTGCTTCATCCTCCATGTTTCTGTTCATTTTTCACCACTCAACTACACATCTGTGTTAAAACATCTTAAAATGTCAGTTAAATTAGAATTCTAAAATAAAAGTACAATAAAAATGACAAACGTATTTTGTTCTGTACCTTGCCCTGCCATCCATAAACTTACGAAAAGCATTTCACGTTTTCATTAAGATAACGATTCTTCTAAACAAGAGCGACATAAGTTTTAGATAATATAACTCCATGAATATTCGTCTTTTTTTGTAGTCAAATTGGCTAAAAGGATCCCTGGGTATGATATGGACAAATTTTTTATGGATAGTTTATTTTATGAATAAAGTTACTCGCCTGAAGTTAGGGTACAGTATACAGTCGTTACACACGTAGAGGTCTCCCTCCGTGACAGTTGGCAAAGGACAGTAACTGACCAGGTCATGAGCTGGTGTACACAGTTTGGTCAATGTGTTGTACATAAAACTGCGCCACTTTCTTGAAAATCTTAAAATTTCCATTCGAGATAATTTAATTCCGTTTAAACATATTTTAATTTAGTTTAGTAAAGGCCCCATTCAGCTATCTATTTGCCTTGTAGTTGTTCCTTAGCTTTGCTTCAATTAACCATAAGTATTTTTTGGAAAATCTTAAATTTATTTTAAAACATGTTAACATTTTATTATTATGTTCAATTATAATCTAGAGTAAAATAAGTTTAGCATGCAAGTTAAAAGGGCAAAATATTACATTTACAAAATTAATTTTTAGATTTTAATCCGTTCTTCAATGGAGTTCTAAAACCCGTAAAAGACTTTTTCCACCCAACCGCTAAAGTTAATTTTATTTTCTCTGCTTTTATTTCCAGCGGTTCTCATCCCATGAAGCCTAGGTTTGATCTGAGCTTTCGAGTTTTTTTTTCTGCCTACGCCTTCATGGCGCTTCCTTACAATTCCGATGTCTAATATTGGGTTCCGTTACAATTTAAAGCATTATTAACTGTGCTTACGTCAGATTTGAAAATTATCATAACTTTTATTGCACCAATTGACATGATTTTGTTTTGAAATATTTGTTTGCATATTTAGATATCAATTTGTCTTCGCACATTGTATAGCACACCACAAACCGAAGAAAAAATACCTTCTTTGGCATTGGGAAGCACAAGACACGATCGATTCGTCCAACCAGCCACTGGACAATCTCTGAGGTCCAGACGTCATAGGTTTCTATCTAGCTTTTCTGACAAACTCTTTAGAGCTTAGAAGTTCTATAGATCCCGATAGAATGGTCTTAATTGCCAACAAGGTTACTGAAAAATACATGTGACCTCTACATAAAATAATACACATGTTTTACTGTATAGTGAATACAATGCAATTTCAAACATGTTTAGTCTTGTAAAACTGTGCGGGAAAATAAACTAGGGTTATGAATTTTTAAAACACGATATTGTTCATTAGCGCCGTAAAGTGCCCTGTTATTTCATTTATAAGTGTAAACTCAAACGGCGGTCGTAACGTTAAAGTAGTCATTTTTGGTTTAAGAAACATATTTCGTATTTCATACTCGTAATCTTACATGTGGAAGAAAGTCAGCAGTCCCGAGCCTGCGCTCTTCATGTGGCTTCCCGGAAGATCCCCTCAGCCGTCTGCCCCCCTAGGGGCCCCCTAACTGAGAAACCCCCCCGGAGCGGTCGCTTCTGAAGCGGCCACCTGGGCCACCAGGACACAAGGTCGAAAATGCCTCCACTAAATTGAGGGGTTGAATTTTCCCTACTTCGACTCGCTACCACTTCGGCGCCACCCCAGCAAAGCACACGAGTCTCTATGGTTAGGACCGCCGCAGTGCGGGGGATATCAATGACCTATCTAGGGTGTAACCCCCAATGGAAGGTTTCCTCAGAGCTGGCGTCCGTTAAGTTCTTCGCGGTACCTTTTGCTAATCCGTACTGGCACTCTTTGCCCTAAACCGGCATCGCTCAATAGCGTTGCTAGTAAAAATGAGGGGAACGAAACGGTCGGTTCGGAATAACCCGACCCTCAACGGGTACTTTGGTTTTCATCATCGGCTTTGCATCTAGATGCTTTGCCTAAATCCGCACAGCGACTGTAATCATATGTGACAAGCAACTAACACCTAACATTTCGGACTTCGGCAATGCTTGCCATGAGTTGTCGATTTCAGGTCTCGGTCAGGTCCGCGACCCTTCTCGTCCGTCGATTCCCGTAGAGGCCACCACTTCTCGACGGCTGTATTTCATACACCTGATTCGATCGGTATATTTGAACTATCTGTCCCCCTGTTTTCTATTTGAACTCTTCCTATGTATTAATCAACTCTTAATATGTATCTATACCATGCAACTGGATGAAATAAACTTAAAATCGCAATTATTTGAAGCAAAACATGATTTGAATACATACCAAATATTAATCGGCTTTTCATGACTTTGTTTCAAGAGATCAAGATGTACAAGTGATAAATGCTCATGAAATGTAGTTGCTCAGTCGAAATGTATAGATTTCTGTATTATGTGGTCAAAATGGAATCTAATATAAAAAAGTTATGTGAATCAGAATATTTAAAACCAATAACCTTGTTTTTATGATATTCTCTCAAAGTGTGTTTGTTTGTTTGTTTTTCGAACATAATTGCTGCAGTTTTTAGTCTTAATTTCTTCTTCATGTCCGTCTGTCTTTGAACATGTCAGGCTGTCTTTGAACATGTCAGGCTGTCTTTGAACATGTCAGGCTGTCTTTGAACATGTCAGGCTGTCTTTGAACATGTCAGGCTGTCTTTGAACATGTCAGGCTGTATTTGAACATGTCAGGCTGTCTTTGAACATGTCAGTCTGTCTTTGAACATGTCAGGCTGTCTTTGAACATGTCAGGCTGTCTTTGAACATGTCAGGCTGTCTTTGAACATGTCAGGCTGTCTTTGAACATGTCAGGCTGTCTTTGAACATGTCAGGCTGACTTGAACATGTCCCTCTATCTTTGAACATGTCAGGCTGTCTTTGAACATGTCAGACTGTCTTTGAACATGTCAGGCTGTCTTTGAACATGTCAGGCTGTCTATGAACATGTTAGGCTGTCTTTGAACATGTCAGGCTGTCTTTGAACATGTCAGGCTGTCTTTAAACATGTCAGGCTTTTGTTTCAGTATTGCTAGTACATTTCCAGCATGTTGATAAAATATTGTCATGCTTCTACAGATGAGGACAAACTATGTTGATATGATATTGTCATTGCGCTACAGAGGAGGACAAACTATGTTGATAAAATATTGTCATGGCGCTACAGAGGAGGACAAACTATGTTGATAAAATATTGTCATGGTGCTACAGAGGAGGATGTCACATGTGAATCATGAGTGAATCACCAGTGTATCATGAGTGTTTTACGTGATTGCATGACGGAGAGGTCACGTGAACAAAAGCGCGGGAAGAAAGAGTCGTTCCCATTGGCTAAAGAGGTTGGGGAGATCAGTTGTCAGAGAAGTTCCGTGGTGGAATGACGAGATGTATGTGCCTGAATATTCCACGCTGTATAACCTCAAATTATATGTCATGTACATAGTATACATATTAAAGTTGTTTTATTGAAACACGTTCTTCAGAGGATTATTGTGTACATGGTTATGTATTGAGAGAACGCCTACAAGAGAGTTATACATTAAAAAGTAAAACCATTGACAGAGGACAAACTATGTTGATAAAATATTGTCATGGCGCTACAGAGGAGGACCAACTATTTTGTCATCGTACTTTGTGGGTGGTACTGATAGTGGTAACGGAAAGGCGTCTACAAATTCATCATTAAGTATTTATTACATGTAACTGGATAAAAAAATAATTTAAAACATGTTAGATACATATTATACTTTCCTTGTCAGAGATGGATGGGAATATACGTCTTAAAAGCAGCCCACAATGTCATTTTAACACAGCGAAAGAGCTGGCTCCTCTGTACCAATCACTATGATATTAAATTGAGGTGAAAAAATACTGGTCAATAGGTCACTATGATTTTTTGTTTCTCTTGGAAATCTAAATTCTTACAGAAATGTATATTTTAAAATCTAATTTCACTTTTCATATCTATTAATTTTTAAGATTCATTTTGTAAAAGAAAAATGATTTTTTTAAAAATGAATTCGCAAACTGTGGATTTTATTAAACCAATTTTAATATCAACACTAGTCCAATAAACATCTCTAAGTTTTCTATACCGCTATGTGAGATAGCACTGCTTGATTTAACAACTTGCTTACAGCATTTTTATATCATACCGATAAAAAAAACGCAAAAAGTATCGCACGTCTATACAAGTCTTAAAGATGTCTACTGAATTAATTGTACTGCTCTATTCACTTAATTGTACTGCTATATTCACTTAATTGTACTGCTATATTCACTTAATGGTACTGCTCTATTCACTTAATTGTACTGCTCTAATCACTTAATTGTACTGCTATATTCACTTAATTGTACTGCTCAATTCACTTAATTGTACTGCTATATTCACTTAATGGTACTGCTATATTCACTTAATTGTACTGCTATATTCAGTTAATTGTACTGCTCTATTCACTTAATTGTACTGCTATATTCACTTAATTGTACTGCTCTATTCACTTAATTGTACTGCTATATTCACTTAATTGTACTGCTATATTCACTTAATTGTACTTACTCGCTCAGTCTGCCTGGAGACATTCACGCGTGAGACAAGCCGCCTCACGGGTCACAGAGTTCAGACAACACCACGACTACAACATTAGATTGTCATGTCACGATGTCAGTCAACGATGTCACAGTTCAAAACAACGGACCTTCTATTTCCGTTGTTCTCAATTAACAGGACGCGCCCTATAGAATGTCAAACAATCATTTAACAGTTGTCACATGAAAACAAGCATTTCTGTTGGTCCTCAGGACCAGTGACGTAACAACGACTTGGCATCGGGGCAGTTGCCACGGGCGCCTAGGGCTAATCCATCAATTTATTCAAATTCAGTATGTTCCTACCTTTTGGATTTTTTATATCCATTTGTCAAGGGCGCCAAAAATAAATTAGCCAAGGGCGCAGAAAATCCAGTTACGCTGCTGCTCAGGACCTCAGTTCTTCCATCTGCCTCCAGGTGGTCCGCCCAGATGTAGACACTCTCATGTAAGACTTCCATTTGTAACAATTAAATTACATACCAGAATCATATTTTTAGAGTACGATTTATAACAGTAACTAAATCACCGTTATAAATTCGAAAACATTTTTTTTTATGTGGAACTGTTTTAAAGGGTCACAGGGCAAGATAGCTTGAGAATTACTGTCAACTGACTAATATTAATAAGTGTACAAAACAGTGTTTTCAAGATAGTATTTCCCCTATAAAATATTCCAACAGGTCCTTTGTCAAAATGTTTAAATATCAGTTTCAAATATTATCAATGTATTCTTTTTTCAAGTGTATCTAGTAAGCGCTTCGATGATTTAATTTACAGCAACACATTGTTATCACTCGATCTTTAGTATTTCCCAATCAACTTGGAAGTAGCCAATAGTCAATAGTCTAATATAGCCAATAGTCAATAGTCTAATTTAGCCAATAGTCAATTGTCTAATATAGCCAATAGTCAATAGTCTAATTTAGCCAATAGTCAATAGTCTAATTTAGCCAATAGTCAATAGTCTAATATAGCCAATAGTCAATAGTCTAATATAGCCAATAGTCAATAGTCTAATATAGCCAATAGTCAATAGTCTAATATAGCCAATAGTCAATAGTCTAATATAGCCAATAGTCAATAGTCTAATATAGCCAATAGTCAATAGTCTAATTTAGCCAATAGTCAATAGTCTAATATAGCCAATAGTCAATAGTCTAATATAGCCAATAGTCAATAGTCTAATATAGCCAATAGTCAATAGTCTAATATAGCCAATAGTCAATAGTCTAATTTAGCCAATAGTCAATAGTCTAATATAGCCAATAGTCAATAGTCTAATTTAGCCAATAGTCAATAGTCTAATATAGCCAATAGTCAATAGTCTAATATAGCCAATAGTCAATAGTCTAATATAGCCAATAGTCAATAGTCTAATATAGCCAATAGTCAATAGTCTAATTTAGCCAATAGTCAATAGTCTAATATAGCCAATAGTCAATAGTCTAATTTAGCCAATAGTCAATAGTCTAATATAGCCAATAGTCAATAGTCTAAAATAGCCAATAGTCAATAGTCTAATATAGCCAATAGTCAATAGTCTAATATAGCCAATAGTCAATAGTCTAATTTAGCCAATAGTCAATAGTCTAATATAGCCAATAGTCAATAGTCTAGTATAGCCAATAGTCAATAGTCTAATATAGCCAATAGTCAATAGTCTAATATAGCCAATAGTCAATAGTCTAATTTAGCCAATAGTCAATAGTCTAATATAGCCAATAGTCAATAGTCTAATTTAGCCAATAGTCAATAGTCTAATATAGCCAATAGTCAATAGTCTAATATAGCCAATAGTCAATAGTCTAATATAGCCAATAGTCAATAGTCTAATATAGCCAATAGTCAATAGTCTAATTTAGCCAATAGTCAATAGTCTAATATAGCCAATAGTCAATAGACTAATATAGCCAATAGTCAATAGTCTAATATAGCCAATAGTCAATAGTCTAATATAGCCAAAGACAATAGTATAATAAAGCCAATAGTTAATAGTCTAATATAGCCAATAGTCAATAGTCTAATATAGCCAATAGTCAATAGTCTAATATAGACAATAGTCAATAGTCTAATATAGTCAATAGTCAATAGGCTAATATAGCCAATAGTCAATAGACTAATATAGCCAATAGTCTAATATAGACAATAGTCAATAGTCTAATATAGCCAATATTCAATAGTCTAATATAGCCAATAGTCAATTGTCTAACATAGCCAATAGTCAATAGTCTAATATAGCCAACAGTCAATAGTCTAATATAGCCAATAGTCAATAGTCTAATATAGCCAATAGTCAATAGTCTAATTCTTCTTTTTATCTTTGCGTAATTATTGATGTCTTTAAAAGTTAACAACACAAGGATACGCACTTCCGTTAATAAGATCAGACGGTTTGAAAATATAAGAGACGCAATTTTACAAATACTTGTGGATGTTTTTTTTTCGACTTTTATTATCATAATGCGTTGATCGACAATCCTTCCTATATAATAAAAGCCAAGTTTCTGTCCTTTCTGTCCCGTCATCTATAGCGATTGGTCCCTAAAACACATATGACTCTTACAGCCAATCACTATCGGGGAAAAATTTACATATTACGCTGAGGTTCAAAACGAGTTATTTTTGGTGCAGTTTTTTTGTCATAATTCATTATGTTGTTCCCATCTTGAAGTGATGCCTGCCGCTTATTCCAATGACAATTCTGCTTTTTCCTTGATGGTCCTGGGGGGTAGTGGCAAGAGTTTTAAGTGTTGTTTGTTTTTGTTGCTGTTATTGTTGTTGCTGTTTTTTTGTTGTTGATTTTTGTTGTTGTTTTGAGGTTGTTGTTATTGTTGTTGTTTTGTTGTTGTTGCTTTGTTGTTGTTGCTGTTGTTGTTGTTGTTGTAGTTGTTGTTTTGTAGTTTTTGTTTTGTTGTTGTTGCTGTTGTTGTTTTGTTGTTGTTGTTTTGCTGTTGTTGTTGTTTTGTTTTTGTTGCTGTTGTTGTTTTTGTTGTTGTTGTTGTTTTTGCTGTTTTTGTTGTTGTTGTTGTTGCCCACATCCCTTGCCCTGCGACGACAATGTCCTGCAAACGCTTCAGCATAACAACTACCAAAACATAGCGTCCATGAACTTCACAGGTCACCCTACACTTATTCCCGTCTTTGGGCGGATTTTGTTACTAGTTCTAAATAAGGAAAAAACTTTTTTTTTAAAATTTAAAGACTTTTAAATAGCATAAAGTAGACAAAACAATTTTTTTTTAATAATAAAAAGTAGTCATAAAGAAAGCCATAGTTATAAAACATAGACATAGTCTAAAAGGCAAATTTGTCATTAAAAACAGACATGATAATAAAAACTAATATGTAAATAATGTCTTCTGAGATTCACCATACAGAGATTACTATATGAAATCGTAAGAAAAATTTAATATTTTGAAATAAATTATAATGTTAAATCTTTCTTTTTTTTAAATCATGCTATTATTTGAAATTATTGAAACTAATTATTTGTGTTTTCCAATGTGGCAAAATGATATTTATTAAAAGTAAGTACGGAACTTCCTGAGAAATGAAGTACATTTCCTTTATTTCTTTGTTCTCCACAATTAACATTCCAATAAGTTCAAACACAAGCATCAATCATTGACCTAGTTGCTAAAGACACAACACCTTATTTAAAAATTCCAAATTGCCTCGTACCGCGAGTATTTGAATTTTGATTGAACAGCATAATTATATTCATATGGACAGCTACCGCGGCACATAACACAAACCAATAACTGAATGGCAGCAATAAATTAACTACGCGATACAGATTAAATTAATTAAAAACTTTAAAGACCAAGAAACTGTCAATAGTTGCTATTCAGATAAATAAGAGATCAGTCTAAACATATCATTTCCACGCAACACCCACCCAAATTTTGAGCTAGTGGCCAACACAATTTAAAACAAGAAGAAATAGTGACTGAGATAAGAGGGATAATTTTAATTAATTTTTAATAAGGTGTCAAAATCTCTCGAAGGGATTGGATTTTTTATATCGTATTCTTCGTACATAAATGTAGTCAAATGGAGGGAGACCTTCAAGCTTAATCATGACTGACCCGTGGGCGGAGCTAAGCTAGTAAAAGTAAAGCATAACAGTACTATGCTATAAACCAGCGGTTCCCAACCTGTGGCTCGAGGGTCGCGACGGGTTTTCTGGGGGTAGCAAACTGTCGACTAAAAAATATTCACTTAAGTGCAAGTTTGCTATATTTTGTAAAAAATACTTTATTGAAAATGACTTATTTACATTTCAACGGGTTGCGGGTCACATTGTTTTTATAAAAAAAAGGGTGCCACCAAAAAAGGCTAGGAACCACTGCTATAAATATGAAAAAATATCTTTAACAAGTTTGCCTCTCACATACGTAGCGCAAATAGTTATTACATGCCATGTCATTAAATCCATGCACAAATGGCTTATAATGGACACAATCCTCATCCTGAAAGTTGTCCGGTTGACCCACTTCAAAAATTTTCTTCATATAATTTGGATTAATTTCCAGTCCACTGTTTACCCACACGAATTTTCCTTCGACGTTCCTGTCGTCCAGACCAACCCAGGTGTTGAAGGTTTGATCTATAATGGCAAGATAGAGGTTGAGTTTCTCCATGGTGTCGGGGACAAAAAGATACGAGTTGTAACTACGACAGGCAGCGGAGGCATCAGTGTACGTTGCTACGTTGGTCTCGTAATAATAGCTGACTCTGAGATTGAAGTTGACGTACTCACTAAAACGATAGAAACAGATCAAATTGAAACAAATTGGAGGCAACATCAAGAAGGTGTTGAGTGTGATGGTTTCGTCTAGTGGTGTCCAAACTACGGCCTGCGTCCCAAAAACGGCCCGCGTTAACATTTTAAATTGCTTGAGATCTTTATCTTAAATAGTTAATTGAACCGGGGAGTTTTATTTAACGATAAAAAATGGTGGCCTAAAAACGATGACGTTTTAATGTTTGCCAACTTAAATATTGATTTTTTAAAATCAGATGCAGTTATGTGCAGTTATTATGTTGTATGTACGTCCGATGGCAAAGAGCATGACGAGGTATTGTTTATTTTTGTCAACTTTGAAAGTAAATGAATGTGATATTGGTGTATTTAAAATTTCAAGACAGTTTTTATGTCACATTTAAAAATAAAAAAAACATTTCCGTTCAAGGTAATTTCCTAAACATGTTATTTATTGTTAGGTGTCTATTATAAAGTTAATTTTTGTTTTACTGAAACTTTGCAATTATTCATCCATTTTAGTTATTTCAAATTATGCAGTCAAATATTTGAAAATCACAATAGTACTGTCCACTCCACACACACACACACTATATATTTCACACTTATATATAATATCTTAATAACAAAATTTAAAAGAATAATATCACATCAATAATGTCAGTCACTTAGTCTCAAAGTATGTCATTTTTGTTTATAAACGGAATACGGCTCTTATTGGGAAAAAGTTTGGCGACCAACCTTTTTAAAAGAAATATCCATTATACTTTTTAGTTAAATGAACCATCTAATCTGTCCCAGGCACATCGCCCATCACCACTTCTTACTTATCCTTTTCTAAACATTTATATGAGAATCTTACAAATTGTTTTAGTTTATGCTTGCCTTCTCAGATACCGTATGTTATTTTACATTGATATAAAATCAATCAGATATACACAAAACACACACACACCCAAACACACACATATACATATAAACACACATAGTTATAGGATTAATCAGAACTACACACACGCCCAAACACACACACATATATATATAAACACACATAGTTATAGGATTAATCAGAACTACACACACACGTTGCAAAATTTCATAGACAATATAAACATTAAAAAGCTGCAATGACAAAATAACAAACATTTTCAAGTCAGTGGAAAGAACAGATATGAGACATATAATAATAAAAAAATTAAACCAACGATGTCAAAATGTCGTATACATATTTATTTTTAAAAATTGATCGGTTACGACGTCGATCCTTTCTTAAGAAACTTCGTTACCAGAATTTCAGTGTAAGTCGGAACATTAATATATGTAAAGTGCTATGAAAATTTAACAGTTAATGACATAAAACTATTAAAACAGTACTTTTTTTAAAGAAATAAAACAATTCCTTACCATAATAAATTTAAAAGAAAAAGATAAAACACGAGAGAGAGAGAGAGAGAGAGAGAGAGAGAGAGAGAGAGAGAGACAGAGAGACGTTGTAAACAGCCACAATGGCGTATGTTCTGAGACTGATCGTCTTCCTCGCCCTTCAACCACAACAAAGCGTATTCTTCCTTAAAAAACAAAGTTTTTGACTATAAATCCTTTATTTACGAGACATAACTAAAAGTATGTTCATTTTAAAACGCATCGCACGACAATTCAAAATTCCAGTTATGTCTGATATACAAAGGATTTATACTATAAAAAAACGTCCAGTCTGCCTGCTAAGTTTCAGCTCGATTTGATCACGGGAAAAGGGTTATAAAACATGTTTAATATAGTGCTCACCACGAGACATACTAGCAATCACTAGCATTTACAGTTACAGATCGGGCATATATTTGAAAAAAGTATCGTAAATATAATACGCACCGCATCGCGTGACAGGAAAGTATTAAAAAGTTTGTTTAATATAATACGCACCGTGACACACAAGCACAACAATTAACATGCCACATGGAGATAATCTAAAAATTCATTAATTTCATTACAGTACATTCGATCGATATAAAATTTTGATAGATCATTTTTATCGTCAGCTTAAGTCTGCCTGCGTAATTTGAGCTCGCTAGCATACGGAGAAGTGAGCTAAAATCGATCCAAAGTTTTTTCGGCAAACAAACAATCAAGGCATTAGTAAAGCAGACGCAACGAGTTAATATAAAGGATTTAAAAAGAGAGAACAATGTCTTACACCATAAAAATTTTTTTAAGAAAGACGGAATGATGCGTAATATTGTTTTTTTTATAATTTTATGGGAGCGCGTTCGTGACAACGAAACAGCGTAAGTGGGGACCGGCGTCACCCAAGGACTCCCGGCATATTATTTTTGAATTTTAAATTTTCTTGAAGTATCTGGTTGTAAATAAAGTTTTAAAATTGCTTTTTAAGTTTGTTTTAATTATGTCTCTAAATTATACAGTTTCGTTCAACTTTCTTTTTAGAAAAAGTAGACTTAATTCTAAAATATTATTTTTAAAAAGGAATTTTAAATGAAATTGTCCGTTCCTTTTACATGCCTTGGTGTGCTTTCAATGAAACTATACGGTCCAATATTATGCGTCTTTGAACACAAAACCTAACCGTCAGGGAAAATTGATAATTATTCATCTTATTTTATTTGTGTAATTTTTTAAGGTTCCATTCTTTTTCATATAGATAAATATGTATAATTAATATGATAGTAGCATGTATATGATCAAAGTTGTGAAACTTTTAACGTTTATTAATATTCATACAAATTTGTATTTATGTTTCGCAGCCTTGTACATAATAGAATGTTGTGATGAACGCCCCACGCTTTTATGTGCAGTGGATAAGTTCACGGATTTCACCTGAAATCATAGATAATTTTTATTTTATTTTTTTATGTGCAAAAGAGTGTTTTTTAAATCTTTTTTTTATAAATATATTTTTTTTGTTAATAACTCCAGCCACTCGCCTGAACCTGGGGTAGAGTGGACAGTCTTTACAGACGTAGAGGTCTCCCTCCGTGACAGTTGGTTAAGGACAGTAACTAACCTGAAATTGGGGTAGAGTGGACAGTCTTTACAGACGTAGAGGTCTCCCTCCGTGACAGTTGGTTAAAGACAGTAACTAACCTGAAATTGGGGTAGAATGGACAGTCTTTACAGACGTAGAGGTCTCCCTCCGTGACAGTTGGTTAAGGACAGTAACTAACCTGAACTTGGGGTAGAGTGGACAGTTGTTAGACACGTAGAGGTCTCCCTCCGTCACAGTTGGCTAAGGACAGTAACTAACCTGAACCTGGGGTAGAGTGGACAGTCTTTACAGACGTAGAGGTCTCCCTCCGTGACAGTTGGTATAGGACAATTTCTGGCCATGTAGTCTCCTGGTGTACACAGTTTGGTCAATTTGTTGTACATGAAACTGCGGCAATTGGTGGGAAACCTGAACATTTCAATCCAGATCTGTGAATTCTTTTCGAAATAGATCAATACCTAAACACCTATAAATTTTATTATTATTATTATTTTTTTCTTTAAGGCAAAAAAAGGATTTACAAATTGGCCAAATTTATGTCGATATCCCGGTTCAGCGTTTTTTAAAACTAAACTGATTTTTTTCTTTTTAAAAAATCTTAAAATTCGCAGTTTTTATAATTACAGCTTGTTACGAGCTGCGTGGCATAAGAATAGTTCTACAATTGAACCTCTCATTACGAGCACCTCTCATAACGAGTAATTCACATAACGAGCAAAAGTGTGAAAAGTTGCTCCCTTAACGAGGGATATTTCGCATACCTAGTTACGCATAAAGGGGAAGTCCCTTTTCCTGGAAATTCATTTGTGACCCGGGACTTCCACCCTGATGCATTAGTATGTGTTTATTACTCGGTCTGTTAGCGTATTGTTTTCGTGTGTGATCATCCGTTTTTACAAATTTTTAACTCAGGTAGTATTCGTAATTTTTTTAATGTGCAAAATGTAATAAACATGTGCTAAAATGTCTTAGAAATAAATAAACCAATGAAGACAATCATAAGAGAGAAAAAATAACTGTTGAAATGAAACGTAAAATCATTGAAAAGCGAGAACAAGTTGTGTGTGTAGCTAATCTAGCGCGCACATACAATCGGTCAAAATCAACGATCTGCACTATTGTCAAGAACAAAAACAAAATTAAGGAGATGGATGCTTCAAAGGTAGTGTCAAGAATGTCTACGAAACGGTTACGACAGATTTTCGTCAAATTTTGAAGACGGCAAAAATAAATGTGTTTCGACAGTTTTCTATTTAAAAAGGATTAATTATTTGTCATAAATTCATATTAAGTGCAGTGGATAGATTCACTGATTTCAAATGAAATCATATTAAATTTTTTATTTTCTTCTTTGAGCGCAAAAGCGTGTTTTTTTAAATCTTTTTTAAAAAATATTTTTTATTTTCTTCTTTTTAGTGCACTTTTTATATGTAAATAAAAGCTTGTCCTTTTAAAATTTTTTTTTATTTTTTAAAGGTATTTTATTTTAAAAATGTGGGTGTGAGACCTATCTATCGTCTGTCGAACTTTTTGTGTGTGCTCCATATAACCAAGTCAATCGAGGTCTATGTTTGCTTTTGAGTTTTTCGAGGCTTTTGGCGCCAATGCCTCCACGGTACATGTTCATTTGGCTGCTATTTAAAATGTGTCGATAGTGCACTCGCCTCACAAGCTGAGGTGCGTGGGATCTAGCCCACGTTAAGCCACAATAAAACATCTTGATGAATGACTATTGCTAATAAAGTCCTCCGCGGACTTGGAGAAGAGATGGGCGCCGCAAAGTCTACCAAGCCTCAAGAAAGTTCTAATGGAAACATTGGAGCCCCTACGACCACGAGGTTATGGGACAAACAACAACAAAAAATAATTTTAAAAATAAAAAATTAAATGTTCCCGTTAAATTTTTAAAACATAACTATCCGTGTCTAATGGCAGATTTATTGAGTAATTTGATTATAATTTTGTTTTGAAAAGAAAGTAACATCATGAGATTAATTTCTCCTGTAACTTTTACAGCACACCACAAACTGAAGAAAAATACCTTCTGTCGCAATGAAAAGCACAAGACAACGTTGATGTGTCCACCCAACCTTGCTTCAATCTCTTTGGTCCATACGTCGTAGATTTCGATCCAACAAACACTTTTGAGCTTAGGAGCTCTATAGATCCCAAAAGCAAGGACTCGACCGCCATCATGATAACTGAAAGTAAGTGAGCTATACTGTAAATATATTGCAATTTGAAACAGATTTTGTGATGCAAAACAAAATAAATTTCCGTGTTACCAAACAAAGCGTCTTTAAATGTGTGGGCCCAAAACAAAAAGTCTTATCTTATCTTATATCACAGAAGCTCCTTCTATAAAGAAGATTATTGCGTCCAACGTTTCTCAATTATTTACCTAGGCTTGCATGTTTATTAGATTTCTGAAAGTTTGTAATGTTGTTGTTTTTTTAAATTGTCCAGGTCAATCATTACTCGCTAAAATGCCAGACAAGAAACAAGAGTACGTGTATGTGTTTTTCTTGCTTATGGAATAAGAAAAAAGTTTTTATTATCCCTATATCTATCTGAGTCAGTGGGGTAGTTAGAGACTTGTAGGGATTTGGAGGCTCGGGGGGCTTGGCCTCTTTGGGGGGCCCTGCATACATGGCGGAGGCGTAATATTTAATGTAAAAACATTTCGGACACTCCTTTGGGCCCCCCCTCAAGTAAGGACCCGGGGGAACTTTCGAAATTGGATTATCCTCCCCCGACTCTATCTACGCCACAAATCCGAGTGTTTCCTAAGTTAGAATTGTGTATTATTAATATTTTGCTCTTTGTTCTACTCTGCTCTAGTTTTTTTAGGTTACTAATTAAACTGCTGGAGACTCTCTTGTCATTTTGAAAATATTCACTCCCTGTAATGCCATAACTTTAAGTAGTGCTATAACGCAAAATATAGCGCCATAACTTCGTGTGATGCCATAACTTCAAGTAGTGCTATAACGCAATATATAGCGCCATAACTTCTTGTGCTGCCATAATTTCAAGTAGTGCTATAACGCAAAATATAGCGCCATAACTTCGTGTGATGCCATAACTTCAAGTAGTGCTATAGCGCAATATATAGCGCCATAACTTCGTATGATGCCATAACTTTAAGTAGTGCTATAACGCAAAAAGTAGCGCCATTTAGTGCCCTATTATTGGAATGTCTGATATAGAGGGCATGCCGTAAAGGTATAGATCTCGTTTCTTTGGAGAAACACATTTTATATTAATTAAATATTTATATATGTTCTGTCATTATATTATGTACTGGGAAATCATTATTTGGTTCTGTTTACAAGTGTATGAAATAAAATAACATATTTCACGAAAAAGATAATCAAAAAGAGACAGAGGAGAGAGAGAGAGAGAGAGTTAGAGAGAGGTAGAGAGAGTTAGTAATATAATAAAAACAACCCGTAAAAAACCAACGTTTTTGACTATAAATCCTTTACGTATGAGACGTAACTAAAAGAATGTTCATTATAACACGCAGCGCAAGACCATCCAAAAATACAAAATTGCAGTTGTGTCGTAAAACGTGTTTAATATAATGCGCACCGATCAGGAATAGGTTTATAAAAAGTGTTGTCAGTAAAATACGCACCTTATTGCGCGACAGAAAGGTTGTTCAATATAATACGCACCGCGACGCTCTATCTCAAAAAATAGCATGATACATAGGAATAAATAAAATAATCTAAAAAATCAATAATTTAATTACGGTACATGCGATCGATCTGAAAGTTTGATACATTGTTTTTATCATCGGTACGAAACTGCCTGCAAAATTTCAGCTCGCTATCTTGCGAGCAAGTGGGTTAAAAATCGATCAAAAGTTTTGGCGACAAGCAAGCAAGGTCGGTCGGTCGGTCGGCCGCAGACACCACGAGTTAATATAAAGGATTTAAAAAGTATCACAACTATTCCAGCTAAATGTTAGTTAAATATATACTAAATATTATACGACGTCTCATGTTCTTCATGAAATCACGATTTCTAAACTTAAAATAATAATAATAATAATAATACATTGATTATTTATACAGCGCTGTATCCCAGTAAGGAACTGGGCTCACAGCGCTATACATGAAAGAAATAACATACCTATAAATATTAAATTAACTTTCATATCATAACAAACACAAAAATTACAGTACATTATACATAAGCTACCATAAACTGCTGGTGCTTAACTCCAACACATAGACTTTTAAAACAAACTTTATTTGCTCACAATTAAATCTAAAAGAATATTTCTGTTGTAATAGAAATAAAATCGAATTTGTTTGCCAGTTGTCTGTTTACGAAGTCTAAGTTGTTATTTTTACAATGTAATTTTGTCAAGTTATTGTCAGTTTCTTCATTCCGTCTTAATGTACGGCAAATTTTAGAGTGATTTTCTTTCGTTGTTTACACATCGCCAGAATGTGTAAAACAGCTTGTTATATTGCTACAGAAGATGGCAAACTAACTTTGACAAATGTCGAGAAGTTATGGCCGTGCATTGTGGGATGGTTTGAGTGTCATAATTAGAAATGCGTCTACGAGTCTTGCCTTAAAGAATTGTTACATGCGCATTGATTTGAAAAAAATTATCAAAAAGATTCGCTCTTCACAATTTTCCTTTTCGAAATTTCAAACGGATAAAAAATTTGGTGTTTATATGTCAGAAATAGATAGTGACAGATACAAATACTTTGTAAACACACAGATCAAATCGTCTTTTTTACACCAACAAATACATTAAACTAAGGAGTGAAAGTTATGGTCCCAATAGACACGGTGCTTTTTCCTAGAAATGTAAATCATAAAGCATAAGTTTAATACTACCTATTCTGATTTCACTTTTCATATCTTTAAAAAAAACTGTTTAACACAACTAAGTTAAACACAACTAAGTCATGCCAAGCCTTTGCTGAATTCAGAAATCATGGATTTTATACAACTTCTTTGACCACAAGTTAGTGAATTACTGACTACAGTCTATGAGTTTTTCTTCCCTATACGTAAGATAGAACTTGACGATGTGCCATTAAGCAAAATGGTTTGACCTACTTTTCTGCATGACGCAAACTATTGTATCCTGTATCGATGATAAAGTGTAAAGTGCGGCTTGTCCTTAATGACCTGTCTATGGTCGTCTTGTATAAAGACCTGTCTATGGTCGTCTTGTATAAAGACCTGTCTATGGTCGTCTTGTATAAAGACCTGTCTATGGTCGTCTTGTATAAGTGCCTGTCTATGGTCGTCTTGTATAAAGACCTGTCTATGGTCGTCTTGTATAAAGACCTGTCTATGGTCGTCTTGTATAAAGACCTGTCTATGGTCGTCTTGTATAAAGACCTGTCTATGGTCGTCTTGTATAAAGACCTGTCTATGGTCGTCTTGTATAAAGACCTGTCTATGGTCGTCTTGTATAAAGACGTGTCTATGGTCGTCTTGTATAAAGACCTGTCTATGGTCGTCTTGTATAAATGCCTGTCTATGGTCGTCTTGTATAAATGCCTGTCTATGGTCGTCTTGTATAAAGACCTGTCTATGGTCGTCTTGTATAAAGACCTGTCTATGGTCGTCTTGTATAAAGACCTGTCTATGGTCGTCGTGTATAAAGACCTGTCTATGGTCGTCTTGTATAAAGACCTGTCTATGGTCGTCTTGTATAAAGACCTGTCTATGGTCGTCTTGTATAAAGACCTGTCTATGGTCGTCTTGTATAAAGACCTGTCTATGGTCGTCTTGTATAAAGACCTGTCTATGGTCGTCTTGTATAAGTGCCTGTCTATGGTCGTCTTGTATAAAGACCTGTCTATGGTCGTCTTGTATAAAGACCTGTCTATGGTCGTCTTGTATAAAGACCTGTCTATGGTCGTCTTGTATAAAGACCTGTCTATGGTCGTCTTGTATAAAGACCTGTCTATGGTCGTCTTGTATAAAGACCTGTCTATGGTCGTCTTGTATAAAGACGTGTCTATGGTCGTCTTGTATAAAGACCTGTCTATGGTCGTCTTGTATAAATGCCTGTCTATGGTCGTCTTGTATAAATGCCTGTCTATGGTCGTCTTGTATAAAGACCTGTCTATGGTCGTCTTGTATAAAGACCTGTCTATGGTCGTCTTGTATAAAGACCTGTCTATGGTCGTCGTGTATAAAGACCTGTCTATGGTCGTCTTGTATAAAGACCTGTCTATGGTCGTCTTGTATAAAGACCTGTCTATGGTCGTCTTGTATAAAGACCTGTCTATGGTCGTCTTGTATAAAGACCTGTCTATGGTCGTCTTGTATAAAGACCTGTCTATGGTCGTCTTGTATAAAGACCTGTCTATGGTCGTCTTGTATAAAGGCCTGTCTATAACGACTTGTCTATGGTCGTCTTGTATAAAGGCATGTCTATAACGACTTGTCTATGGTCGTCTTGTATAAAGGCCTGTCTATAACGACTTTCTATTGTCGTCTTGTATAAAGGCCTGTCTATAACGACCTGTCTATGGTCGTCTTGTATAAAGGCCTATCTATAACGACCTGTCTATGGTCGTCTTGTATAAAGGCCTGTCTATAACGACTTGTCTATGGTCGTCTTGTATAAAGGCCTGTTTATAACGACTGTCTATGGTCGTCTTGTATAAAGGCCTGTCTATAACGACTTGTCTATTGTCGTCTTGTATAAAGGCCTGTCTATAACGACTGTCTACGGTCGTCTTGTATAAAGGCATGTCTATAACGACCTGTCTATGGTCGTCTTGTATAAAGGCCTGTCTATAACGACTTGTCTATGGTCGTCTTGTATAATGGCTTGTCTATAGAGCATCAATTCGGTGAGAAAAAGACTTCTTTGTCCCGATCTGTCCATTGTAGAGTGCTGTTTACCTGCTCCAGTCTGCATCTATACCTGGAACCATTCACGCATGAGATAAGTCACGTCACGGCTCACAGACTTCAGACAAGACCGTGACTACAAAATCAGATACATTCTCAGTCAACCGTGTAACAACAGACTTCAGACAACGCCACGGTAACAACAGACTTCAGACAACGCCATGGCTGCACCATCAGATCGTCAAATTGCACTCTCTGTCAACCGTTTAGCATAACAGCTCTAACAAACATTCCATCTGTCTTATCTGACCTCAACGTTTTGGTCCCATTCCTATGGAGTTTCTCGACGCATGTACAGAAGTCGCCTAAGACCTTCTGAAAAACAAAAATTTCCGATGGTCTTAAGCCTCCGTCCCCAGGCAGTCCGCGCAGATAGAGACACGCCCCTGTAAGTGGTCCATTTGTAACAGAATAAATCCCAATATTGGGTAATAAAACTAACGTTAATAACTGTTTTTAAAAGTTTATTTGTACATTAAAAATGAAAATTATTTAATCATTTGTGGTTATAACAGATAGAAACTGTTTTATTGTGTCGGTGAGTTAGGAAAGTTGAGAGCCACTGTTAGTACTCTCTGCTAAACAATTACATCAATAGTCTACAAAACAGCCATGTGAAAAATAAAAGAATATTTGTAAAACCAAAAGATGTTTAAATATTTATTATCACTGTAAATCTTTAGGTCCTTACAAGTGTCTATTTCAATCTTTAGGTCCATACAAGTGTCTATTTCAATCTTTAGGTCCACACGAGTGTCTATTTCAATCTTTAGGTCCATACAAGTGTCTATTTCAATCTTTAGGTCCATACAAGTGTGTATTTCAATCTTTAGGTCCATACAAGTGTCTATTTCAATCTTTAGGTCCATACAAGTGTCTATTTCAATCTTTAGGTCCATACAAGTGTCTATTTCAATCTTTAGCTCCATACAAGTGTCTATTTCAATCTTTAGGTCCATACAAGTGTCTATTTCAGAAAAAATAGTTTTACTAATATCAGTTACAGTCACATTTTGTTATCACTTTATCTGTCGAGTGTCCCTATGTAGTTGAAAAAGAAATACCACTGTTTTGCGCCCATGAACTTAGAAGTGAATTTTTTCAGTAGTATTTGCATAAAATTGGAATTTTTTTTTCCCTTTTTACTGCAATATGCTTTCATGAACTTGGAAGTCAAATATTATTGTTGTATGTTTGTGTACATGTTGGTAGTGAAATATTACTATAGGGTTTCCGCGTAAACTTGGTATCTTATCTTATCTGTTAAAGACGCTCCTACTATACAGAAGATTATTGCGTCCTACGCTTATCCAGTGAAATATTACAATGGTATGACCGTGTAAACTTGGTAGTAAAATATTACTATAGAATATCATTGTCAAGTTGGTAGAGAAATATTACTGTTGCATGCATATGTTGCAATAAAATAACTGGTAGTGAAATATTTATATGGTATGCCCCACGTGTAAGCTCTCTTAGAATTGGAGCCAAAACATTACAGTAAAGTGCTTCATTTAGAAAACTATTACTTTAGTATGTCCTTGTAAACTGATATTGAAATATTACTGTAGTATGTCCTTGTAAACTTGATATTGAAATATTACTGTAGTATGTCCTTGTAAACTTGATATTGAAATATTACTGTAGTATGTCCTTGTAAACTTGATATTGAAATATTACTGTAGTATGTCCTTGTAAACTTGATATTGAAATATTACTGTAGTATGTCCTTGTAAACTTGATATTGAAATATTACTGTAGTATGTCCTTGTAAACTTGATATTGAAATATTACTGTAGTATGTCCTTGTAAACTTGATATTGAAATATTACTGTAGTATGTCCTTGTAAACTTGATATTGAAATATTACTGTAGTATGTACTAGAGAACTGATATTGAAATATTATTGTAGTATGTACTAGAGAACTGATATTGAAATATTATTGTAGTATGCAAAAATAACTTTGGAATTGAAGTAATGTTATAATACGTCCGCAAAACAAACAAGATGAGATGCCCGATAAACATACAGATGACATATTACTTTTGTAAGCCACATAAACTGGGAAGTTAAATAATAATGAAACATGTCCCAAATGGACGTTAAAATTTCGATATTGCAAATGTACCAACAAACAAGTGATTGCACATCATACTCAGTATTAGTCAACCTGCAAGAGAAACAGATATTATTATCTTCTCTGGGCAAAGAAGGGCGGGACGACAAGAGAAACAGATATTATTGTCTTCTCTGGGCAAAGAAGGGCGGGATGACAAGAGAAACAGATATTATTGTCTTCTCTGGGCAAAGAAGGGCGGGACGACAAGAGAAACAGATATTATTGTCTTCTCTGGGCAAAGAAGGGCGGGACGACAAGAGAAACAGATATTATTGTCTTCTCTGGGCAAAGAAGGGCGGGACGACAAGAGAAACAGATATTATTGTCTTCTCTGGGCAAAGAAGGGCGGGACGACAAGAGAAACAGATATTATTGTCTTCTCTGGGCAAAGAAGGGCGGGACGACAAGAGAAACAGATATTATTGTCTTCTCTGGGCAAAGAAGGGCGGGACGAATAAACGATTTTTGAAGTTTCCACTGCCACCTCCTTTGTTTAAAAAGAAATTAAAATATTTATCTTACACGTGGCTTTGAGAGCTTACTTTTACTTTTATATGGTTTTATAGGCATCAAATAATGATGGTTGCTATATCACATATCAACATGGCTGAACATATAAATTGATTTTCTTAATGGAGCGAGGTAATAATTGGGCAATTTATAAAATAAAAGGGAGAAAATCAGTTAAAGCAGTTGTTCGTTTCCCCCTCAGATTTTTGCCCTTGATGTTCTATTGCGCCCTATTTTTTATTATTTGTTAGATTACAAATTGGCATTTTAGATTAGTTTGTTTAAATTATCTTTATTATAATTTAACTCAGTTGACGTTTTAAAATTTTTAATTAGGGGCAGAAAGAAATGACTCAATTAATAATCTACGAATAGCCACACAAATCTATGAATAAACACAAAAATCTATGAATAGCCACACAAATCTATTAATAGACACAAAAATATTTCATTTCTCGTTTTTTTATGTATACTGCTTCTTGGTCAAAAGAGGTATCTTACATAGCTCTGTTATTTTGGGCCAGTGCCTGAAATGATCCAACCAATAGGAATAAATAAATCAGAGGCGTAACAACGACTTGGCATCAGGTCAGTTGCCAAGGGCGCTGAGGGCAAATCCTTCAATAATCAATATATTCTGTATAATTTAGTTTTGCCCCTATTTCTCGAGGGCGCCTAAAATGAATTAGCCAAGAGCGCGAAAAATCCAGTTACGCTTCTGAAATAAATGGTGGTAAAATAGTATGACCCAAAATAAACGTTAAAGATACTATAACACAAAATGGTATGACCCACAAAACGTTAAAGATACTATAACACAAAATGGTATGACCCACAAAACGTTAAAGATACTATAACACAAAATGGTATGACCCGCCAAAACGTTAAAGATATTATAAAACACACAGTTGTTAAGAAAAAATAAAATGAATCGTTTTATTGTGGTGACTTTCTTTTATTTAGACAAGATATTCATACTGTAATAAGATTAATATTTCATACAGAATGGGACTGCGATAAAGCTTTTAAATAAAATACAAAATACACAAACAAATTGTGCAATTAAAACAATAAATTTGAGCTTTATTTTAAAATAAAGCTCAAATTTATTGTTTTAATTGCACAATTTGTTTGTGTATTTTGTATTTTATACTGTAATAAGGTTTGCTTGGATACGAAGAGCAGACAAATGTTTAATTTTTTTAATAGATGGAAAGGTTTGGGATCATCGGATTATCGGTAACGGAATTTAAAAATATATATTAACTAGTGTATTACCCGTCAAAAAAGAAAACTAAATATATTTCAGCTGAAATCTATTAATTTTGAAAAAAATAAACAGAATAAAAAAATAATATAATACAGAAATTTCATTTATCTTTATTTTATTCATTTATTACCATATTGATCAATTTTATGCGGACGTTCGAAAAGAGTTATTTTTGGTGCAGTAATTTTTTATTCAAGGCTTTTTTTTTCGAGGTGCGCTGCTTTCTAAAATTAGTAGCGTTACGGATGGACGGAAGAACATTACATACATAGCAATTTATGTATATTGATTATATTGAGAATTAAATATTAAACCGAAATTCACCAGAAAAACTTTTCAAAAATAGTTTTCTTTAAGCAAGGAAGTACATTTTTTTCCTTTCATTATTTAAAATGAACAGCAAATAAATATAGATGCACTAAGTCGGTTAACGTTCTTCTCACTGAGTCACCTAATATTCTTCTCACTAAGCCACCTGATGTTCTTCTCATTAAGTCACCTAATATTCTTCTCACTAAGCCACCTGATGTTCTTCTCATTAAGTCACCTAATATTCTTCTCACTAAGCCACCTGATGTTCTTCTCATTAAGTCACCTAATGTTCTTCTCACTAAGCCACCTGATGTTCTTCTCACTAAGTCAACTAATGTTCTTCTCACTAAGTCACTTAACGTTCTTCTCACTAAGTCACCTAATGTTCTTCTCATTAAGTCACCTAATATTCTTCTCACTAAGCCACCTAATGTTCTTCTCACTAAGTCAACAAATGTTCTTCTCACTAAGTCACTTAACGTTCTTCTCACTAAGTCGTATACGTTCTTCTGACTAAGTCACCTAATGTTCTTCTCGCTAAGTCACCTAATGTTCTTCTCACTAAGTCACCTAACGTTCTTCTCACTAAGTCACCTAACGTTCTTCTTACTGAGCCAACTAACTTTCTTCTCACTAAGTCACCTAATGTTCTTCTCACTAAGTCACCTACGGTTCTTCTCACTAAGTCACCCAATGTTCTTCTCACTAAGCCACCTGATGTTTTTCTCACTAAGTCAACTAATGTTCTTCTCACTAAGTCACTTAACGTTCTTCTCACTAAGTCTTATACGTTCTTCTGACTAAGTCACCTAATGTTCTTCTCACTAAGTCACTTAAAGTTCTTCTAACTAAGTCACCTAATATTCTTCTCACTAAGCCACTAAATGTTCTTTTCACTAAGTCACTTAACGTTCTTCTCACTAAGTCTTATACGTTCTTCTGACTAAGTCACCTAATGTTCTTCTCACTAAGTCACCTAACGTTAATCTCACTAAGTCACCTAACGTTCTTCTTACTGAGCAAACTAACTTTTTCCTCACTACTTCAACTAACGTTCTCCTCACTAACTCACCTAATGTTCTTCTCAATGAGTCAACTAACGTTCTCCTCCCTAAGTCACCTAATGTTCTTCTTACTGAGCTAACTAACTTTTTCCTCACTAAGTCAACTAACGTTCTCCTCACTAACTCACCTAATGTTCTTCTCACTAAGTCAACTAACGTTCTTCTCCATAAGTCACCTAATGTTCTTCTCACTAAGTCACCTAATGTTCTTCTCACTAAGTCACCTAATGTTCTTCTCATTAAGTCACCTAATATTCTTCTCACTAAGCCACCTAATGTTCTTCTCACTAAGTCACCAAATGTTCTTCTCACTAAGTCACCTAATATTCTTCTCACTAAGTCACCTAACGTTCTTCTCACTAAGTCACCTAACGTTCTTCTTGCTGAGCTAACTAACTTTTCCTCACTAAGTCAACTAACGTTCTCCTCACTAACTCACCTAATGTTCTTCTCACTAAGTCACCTAATGTTCTTCTCACTAAGTCACCTAATGTTCTTCTCATTAAGTCACCTAATATTCTTCTCAGTAAGCCACCTAATGTTCTTCTCACTAAGCCACCTAATGTTCTTCTCACTAAGTCACCCAATGTTCTTCTCACTAAGTCAACTAACGTTCTTCTCATTAAGCCACCTAATATTCTTCGCACTAAGCCACCTAATGTTCTTCTCACTAAGTCACCTAATGTTCTTCTCACTAAGTCACCTAATGTTCTTCTCACTAAGTCACCTAATGTTCTTCGCACTTAGCCACCTAATGTTCTTCGCACTAAGCCACCTAATTTTCTTCTCACTAAGTCACCTAATGTTCTTCTCACTAAGTCAACTAACGTTCTTCTCATTAAGCCACCTATATTCTTCGCACTAATTCACCTAATGTTCTTCTCACTAAGTAACCTAATGTTCTTCTCACTAAGTCACCTAATGTTCTTCTCACTAAGTCACCTAATGTTCTTCGCACTAAGCCACCTAATGTTCTTCGCACTAAGTCACCTAATGTTCTTCTCACTAAGTCAACTAACGTTATTCTCATTAAGCCACCTAATGTTCTTCGCACTAAGTCACCTAATGTTCTTCTCACTAAGTCACCTAATGTTCTTCTCATTAAGTCACCTAATATTCTTCTCACTAAGCCACCTAATGTTCTTCTCACTAAGCCACCTAATGTTCTTCTCACTAAGTTACCCAATATTCTTCTCACTAAGTCAACTAACGTTCTTCTCATTAAGCCACCTAATGTTCTTCGCACTAAGCCACCTAATGTTCTTCTCACTAAGTCACCTAACGTTCTTCTCATTAAGCCACCTAATGTTCTTCGCACTAATTCACCAAATGTTCTTCTCACTAAGTAACCTAATGTTCTTCTCACTAAGTCACCTAATGTTCTTCACACTAAGCCACCTAATGTTCTTCGCACTAAGTCACCTAATGTTCTTCTCACTAAGTCAACTAACGTTCTTCTCATTAAGCCACCTAATGTTCTTCGCACTAAGTCACCTAATGTTCTTCTCACTAAGTCACCTAATGTTCTTCTCATTAAGTCACCTAATATTCTTCTCACTAAGCCACCTAATGTTCTTCTCACTAAGCCACCTAATGTTCTTCTCACTAAGTCACCCAATGTTCTTCTCACTAAGTCAACTAACGTTCTTCTCATTAAGCCACCTAATGTTCTTCGCACTAAGCCACCTAATGTTCTTCTCACTAAGTAACCTAATGTTCTTCTCACTAAGTCACCTAATGTTCTTCTCACTAAGTCACCTAATGTTCTTCTCACTAAGTCACCTAATGTTCTTCTCATTAAGTCACCTAATATTCTTCTCAGTAAGCCACCTAATGTTCTTCTCACTAAGCCACCTAATGTTCTTCTCACTAAGTCACCCAATGTTCTTCTCACTAAGTCAACTAACGTTCTTCTCATTAAGCCACCTAATATTCTTCGCACTAAGCCACCTAATGTTCTTCTCACTAAGTCACCTAATGTTCTTCTCACTAAGTCACCTAATGTTCTTCTCACTAAGTCACCTAATGTTCTTCGCACTTAGCCACCTAATGTTCTTCGCACTAAGCCACCTAATTTTCTTCTCACTAAGTCACCTAATGTTCTTCTCACTAAGTCAACTAACGTTCTTCTCATTAAGCCACCTAATGTTCTTCGCACTAATTCACCTAATGTTCTTCTCACTAAGTAACCTAATGTTCTTCTCACTAAGTCACCTAATGTTCTTCTCACTAAGTCACCTAATGTTCTTCGCACTAAGCCACCTAATGTTCTTCGCACTAAGTCACCTAATGTTCTTCTCACTAAGTCAACTAACGTTATTCTCACTAAGCCACCTAATGTTCTTCGCACTAAGTCACCTAATGTTCTTCTCACTAAGTCACCTAATGTTCTTCTCATTAAGTCACCTAATATTCTTCTCACTAAGCCACCTAATGTTCTTCTCACTAAGCCACCTAATGTTCTTCTCACTAAGTTACCCAATATTCTTCTCACTAAGTCAACTAACGTTCTTCTCATTAAGCCACCTAATGTTCTTCGCACTAAGCCACCTAATGTTCTTCTCACTAAGTCACCTAACGTTCTTCTCATTAAGCCACCTAATGTTCTTCGCACTAATTCACCAAATGTTCTTCTCACTAAGTAACCTAATGTTCTTCTCACTAAGTCACCTAATGTTCTTCACACTAAGCCACCTAATGTTCTTCGCACTAAGTCACCTAATGTTCTTCTCACTAAGTCAACTAACGTTCTTCTCATTAAGCCACCTAATGTTCTTCGCACTACGTCACCTAATGTTCTTCTCACTAAGTCACCTAATGTTCTTCTCATTAAGTCACCTAATATTCTTCTCACTAAGCCACCTAATGTTCTTCTCACTAAGCCACCTAATGTTCTTCTCACTAAGTCACCCAATGTTCTTCTCACTAAGTCAACTAACGTTCTTCTCATTAAGCCACCTAATGTTCTTCGCACTAAGCCACCTAATGTTCTTCTCACTAAGTAACCTAATGTTCTTCTCACTAAGTCACCTAATGTTCTTCTCACTAAGTCACCTAATGTTCTTCTCACTAAGTCACCTAATGTTCTTCGCACTAAGCCACCTAATGTTCTTCGCACTAAGCCACCTAATGTTCTTCTCACTAAGTCACCTAATGTTCTTCTCACTAAGTCAACTAACGTTCTTTTCATTAAGCCACCTAATGTTCTTCGCACTAAGTCACCTAATGTTCTTCTCACTAAGTAACCTAATGTTCTTCTCACTAAGTCACCTAATGTTCTTCTCACTAAGTCACCTAATGTTCTTCGCACTAAGCCACCTAATGTTCTTCGCACTAAGTCACCTAATGTTCTTCTCACTAAGTCAACTAACGTTCTTCTCATTAAGCCACCTAATGTTCTTCGCACTAAGTCACCTAATGTTCTTCTCACTAAGTCACCTAATGTTCTTCTCACTGAGTCAACTAATGTTCTTATCACTAAGTCACCTAATGTTCTTCTCACTAAGTCACTTAACGTTCTTCTCACTAAGTCACATAATGTTCTTCTCACTAAGTCACTTAACGTTCTTCTCACTAAGTCACATAATTTTCTTCTCACTAAGTCACTTAACGTTGTTCTCACTAAGTCACATAATGTTCTTCTCACTAAGTCACCTAATGTTCTTCTCACTGAGTCACCTAATGTTCTTATCACTAAGTCACCTAACGTTCTTCTCACTAAGTCACATAATGTTCTTCTCACTAAGTCACCTAATGTTCTTCTCACTGAGTCACCTAATGTTCTTATCACTAAGTCACCTAACGTTCTTCTCACTAAGTCACATAATGTTCTTATCACTAAGTCACCTAATGTTCTTCTCACTGAGTCACCTAATGTTCTTATCACTAAGTCACCTAATGTTCCTCTCCTTCTCACTAAGTCACCTAATGATCTTCTCACTAAGTCACCTAATGTTCCTAATCACTAAGTTACCTAATGTTTATCTCACTAAGTCACCTAATGATCTTCTCACTAAGTCACCTAATGTTCTTCTCACTAAGTCACCAAATGTTCCTAATCACTAAGTTACCTAATGTTTATCTCACTAAGTCACCTAATGTTCTTATCACTAAGTCACCCAATGTTTATCTCACTAAGTCACTTAATGTTCTTCTCACTGAATCACCTAACGTTCTTCTCACTGAGTCAACTAACGTTCTTCTTTCTTAGTCAACTAACGTTCTTCTCAGTACGTGAACTAACGTTCTTCTCACTAAGTCACCTAAGGTTCTTCTCATTGAGTCAACTAACTTTCTTCTCACTAAGTAAACTAACTTTCTTCTCACTAAGTAAACTAACTTTCTTCTCACTAAGTAAACTAACTTTCTTCTCACTAAGTAAACTAACTTTCTTCTCACTAAGTAAACTAACTTTCTTCTCACTAAGTAAACTAACTTTCTTCTCACTAAGTCAACTAACTTTCTTCTCACTAAGTAAACTAACTTTCTTCTCACTAAGTAAACTAACTTTCTTCTCACTAAGTCAACTAACTTTCTTCTCACTAAGTAAACTAACTTTCTTCTCACTAAGTAAACTAACTTTCTTCTCACTAAGTCAACTAACTTTCTTCTCACTAAGTAAACTAACTTTCTTCTCACTAAGTAAACTAACTTTCTCCTCACTAAGTAAACTAACTTTCTCCTCACTAAGTAAACTAACTTTCTCCTCACTAAGTAAACTAACTTTCTTCTCACTAAGTAAACTAACTTTCTCCTCACTAAGTAAACTAACTTTCTCCTCACTAAGTAAACTAACTTTCTTCTCACTAAGTAAACTAACTTTCTTCTCACTAAGTAAACTAACTTTCTCCTCACTAAGTAAACTAACTTTCTCCTCACTAAGTAAACTAACTTTCTTCTCACTAAGTAAACTAACTTTCTTCTCACTAAGTCAACTAACTTTCTTCTCACTAAGTAAACTAACTTTCTTCTCACTAAGTAAACTAACTTTCTTCTCACTAAGTCAACTAACTTTCTTCTCACTAAGTAAACTAACTTTCTTCTCACTAAGTAAACTAACTTTCTTCTCACTAAGTCAACTAACTTTCTTCTCACTAAGTAAACTAACTTTCTTCTCACTAAGTCAACTAACTTTCTTCTCACTAAGTAAACTAACTTTCTTCTCACTAAGTAAACTAACTTTCTTCTCACTAAGTCAACTAACTTTCTTCTCACTAAGTAAACTAACTTTCTTCTCACTAAGTAAACTAACTTTCTCCTCACTAAGTAAACTAACTTTCTCCTCACTAAGTCAACTAACGTTCTTCTCACTGAGTCACTTAACGTTCTTCTCACAGACGTATCGTCTGCTCAGTTCACAGCTGTCGTCATCGAATGAGCCATACATGGGGTAGTAATCAACGCAGTCCTGGTTCCCCGCATTGTCTGGAGCCCTTTTACTAAAAATCACCTTCTTAAAACCCGGGTCAATCTCCAGGCCAGTGTCCACCCAGACAAACTTCCCCTCAATGTCAAGGTCGTCCAGACCAATCCATATTGAATAGTTTAAGTTGATGACGTTATAAAACAGTTGTAGTTTCTCCAACGTGTCAGGGACGAAGAGGTGAGAGTTCATGTCGTTGCAGGCGGCCGTGGCATTGGCGTGGGTCAGAGGTTTGTTGACGTACAAGTAGCTGACCATGTTGCTGCCATTGACGTAGTCACTGAAATGATAGAAAATGACCAACACATATAAAGAAAAATGACAAAATTTGAGACACAAATGATATTAGAAATAGGGGTGAAACGAGAGGAAGATTTTGTGACATTATGTCAATACATAATATTGTTGAATGTCAAAATTGACAGTACGAATTGAAGGAAGTGCTTTAAAAACGCATAATAAAACAAACCCGTAAAAACAATGTTTTTGACTATAAATCCCTTATATATGAGACATAACTAACAGTATTGATTATTTTCAAACATTTACAGACTGAATCTGTCTTAACTCAAGTTTGCTTCATAACCCTAGGGGGGTCGGTGGGTGGGAGGGGGAGAGGGGAAAAGTCTGGTCACCGATTCGCTTGACCGAGCTCAGCGTGACACGTAAAATGTAAACAAAAGCACCCCGTCGCTTCGTTGGGTCGCCTCAATGCGTCAGCTCAAACTTTCACGTGGCAAAAAAACAATAACAAACCTTGAATTTGAATTACATACCTCATATAAGGATAAACTTAAAATGCATTAATTTAATTACGGTACGTTCGATCGATCTGAAATTTTGATACGATGCATTGTTAGGTTAGACGGGTCAGTGTGCCAAATTTCAGCTCGATCGAATCACGGGAAGTGGGTCATTTTCGACTTTTCTTTTTCCGCCCGCCCAGCCCATGAGATGATGAGATGATGAGATGATGAGATAATGAGACGGCCGCGAAGTTAATATAAGGGATTTAAAAATAATAAAGGGACAAATCTTTGTGTATAAAATAATTTCTTCAGTAAACAAAAGCACATTAAAAGAACTTTTATAACGTTTTTCTGCCATGTTCCATTTTCAAGTTCCTTTTTCAAGTTTTTCTGTCATGTTTCTCTTCCATGTTCCTATGTCGTTTTCCTGTCATGTTTGTCAAATTCCCATGCCATGTTCTCCGTGATATTTGTCTGTCATATTCCCAAATTCTGAAATCAAATTATTGATGCTCCGATGTTTTGCTATGAAGCTATAAAGATGAGTTTTGTGTTAACACCAGTGAACGTTAGGTACAGGTGTAAAGATAGTGTAATGAGTTTTGTGTTAACACCAGTGAACGTTAGGTACAGGTGTAAAGATAGTGTAATGAGTTTTGTGTTAACAACAGTGAACGTTAGGTACAGGTGTAAAGATAGTGTAATGAGTTTTGTGTTAACACCAGTGAACGTTAGGTACAGGTGTAAATATGGTGTAATCAATTTTGTGTTAACACCAGTGAACGTTAGGTACAGGTGTAAATATAGTGTAATGTTTGCTATGACGCTATAAAGATGAGTTTTGTGTTAACACCAGTGAACGTTAGGTACAGGTGTAATATAGTGTAATGTTTGCTATGACGCTATAAAGATGAGTTTTGTGTTAACACCAGTGAACGTTAGGTACAGGTGTAATATAGTGTAATCAATTTTGTGTTAACACCAGTGAACGTTAGGTACAGGTGTAATATAGTGTAATGTTTGCTATGACGCTATAAAGATGAGTTTTGTGTTAACACCAGTGAACGTTAGGTACAGGTGTAAATATAGTGTAATGTTTTCTATGACGCTATAAAGATGAGTTTTGTGTTAACACCAGTGAACGTAAGGTACAGGTGTAAAGATAGTGTAATGTTTTCAAAAATGAAATTGTGTTTTTATCTAGACGATATATTTTCTTAAACTTCAAATTTTATTGTGAATAATAAGAACTCGAGTACTGTACTATTCTAAGGCGTTAAACGTAGTTTAAGAAGCTAGTTTAAGCTATAGCAATAGCTGATTTCTTAATCCTTTTTTGTGTATTTTAGAGATGAACAACGAAGGGCCAGTTCAAATTGGTTCTTTAGCTAAACGCGCAAATACTTCAACCTAAAATGAACAGGTGATTTTATTCGAAGAGATTACCGTATATACTCGTTTGCAAGCCGACCTTTTTTTGGACAAAATCTAGGGGAAAAGTTGGGGGTCTGCTAACGACCGGGTCATTAATTAACGTATTTCTGCATGAATATTGAATATCAGTGTTGTTATTGTAGATCATCAAGGTCCTTGTCTACATTCTACAAGATTCGACTGCTCTACCAGAAGCTATAATATGAAATTAAACATCTGATATTACGTTATTTAATCATTATATTTATTTTTGTAAACGTTTTAATAAATTGTTTTACAAATTTTGTTTTCAACAACGAATTTTAATGTGTGCTCTTTCGTTACTGTTTACCAAGTAACTATTTTTTTTAAAATACCGGTAACTCTTGCCTAACAAAGAACACAAAGACAAAGATAGGCAGTACAAAGTAAATAGTAATAAGACCAATTTAGCTTGTAGTTTTTAAAGAATGTGTACAATGTTGTTTAAGTTGTGCTATTAGTTTTGGGGGGTCAGCTTGCGAGCGGGAAATACACTTTTAATACTTTTCTCTTCCAAAAGTGTGTGTGTGTGTGGGGTGGGAGGGGTCGGCTTATGAACGAACGGGCTATAGAACGAGTATATACGGTATCTTGTTTTGAACAACTAATTTGTATCAAACATACATCGACCTGCACTACTCATTCTGTCCCATCTATCCATACTTAAAGCTCACCAACATGACTTACAAGTCGTAATGGTTCCAGCTGTTGTTCCCTCAGTATTCAAAGCTAGTAGCTAACATTTTCTAATCTCTTTAACAAATGAATTTAACGTTTATTCAACCAATGAAACAAATGTCACTTGCCTGAATTTAGGGAACTGCTGACAACTGTCACACAAATACAGTTCACCTTCTGTCACGTTCGGTGGAGGACAAAAGCTGATTAAATCATGACCTGGTGTACACATTTTTGTCACGTGACTGTACATGAAACTTCGGCAATTTGTTGAAAACCTGGAATACAAAACTAGACGTATAAATGATCAAGTGTTTGCATATACCAAACTTTAGATGAAGATCTACAAACGACGGATATATATTTTTTCGATCCAATGTTAGCATATTAAAATCCTAGATGCGCTCCTTTTCCCTTTTCGTCTTTCTCCTGAAAAATTATTTTGTATCTAAAAAGTGAATATTTCAGTTGTGCCTTTAATCAAAGGGTTTTTAAAATTCGTAGATTAAAATATTTTTTTTATTTGAAACTTTAGTTTGTATAGATTATCAATCTTTAAATATTAATGCCACTTGACAAATTTCATTTGGAAAATAGAAAATTTCTTTATTCTAACAAAGTTCTGATAGCCTCTTCCAAAAATTTGAAGCTTATTAAAAAAACATTCAATTCATTTAAATATCATTTTAATTTATTAGAAGATTAATTTCATATAAAACCTGATACGCTGAATATTTATTTATATTGATTAATTCACCAACACAAAAGAGAAATATAGTTTGTAACCGAAACAATAAATATATTTAAGACAAAAACACCCCAACTCAGAGGCGTAGCGAGGAGGGGGCACGGGGTACATATATCCCGTGCGTCTAAATACATGGGCTCCAACATGAAGCTTAAAACGTAACATTATAATAAGTAAACAAGGGTAATAAATCGGTAGAGGGGGGGGGCAATTTTTTTCACTCTTTCCATGGGCTCAGAATAACCTATATTATAAAATAACATAATTATATTGTATTAGCTTTAAGAAAAGTGTGTGTGTGTGTGTGCGTGCGTGTATGGGGGGGGATCATGATTAAACTGCAAAATTTACCTCAACTGACAGCGTACAGCACAAGACAACACTGAGTCTTCCAGCCAACCAGACGACAATCTCAGGGGACCAGACGTCACTGGCTTAGATCTAACAAATGTTTTAGAGTTCTCAAGTCCTGCAGATCTATTGTTCATTTTCTTGATAGACAGGAAAAGTACTAAAAAGGGGGAACAATTAAACATTAAAGATGAAAAGGTTTCTTTAAAAGTTCATAAAATTATTCCATAATCACAACTAGTACAGAAAAAACAAACAACCGCCTTTTCCAGAGTTAAAATTTAAGTAAAATAAAACCATTCTGAAGAAAGCCGCGTGGTGTGTCATGTTCTGTGATTGAAATGATCCATTCCATACACCGGAGTCAAGTAGACATGACCCGAGGTCACCTTCAGAAGATGTGCTCCTCAACATCTACCGGTTGTACATGTTGCCATGACAACTTAAGACAAGGAAATCATAGACATGACATCAGGCAGATAAATTTGTTTACATCATTTGATAGTGATATAGATATCTTATGTCCTGAATGTTTTAAACAATATTTAAAACAATGTTTATCTTCATACATTGTTTATTATGTATTATATATATTTTTAAATTATATATAAATTATATTACTTATATTAAATATTTACTGGCATAAACGTGTGTATTACGTAACCTTATATCCATAACGTAGTGCATCTAAATTGTCTTACTTCGTGATGATATTTGCTGCTATCAAAACCAAAAAAAAAGTATAATCACAACAAAAGAATTCCTTGAAATATGATTTGGAAAGTATTGCTTTGATCTTTAACCTCCTCCTGAATTCTATTTAAAATAATGCACAAATAAAATTCATCAATGAAATAAGCAACAATTATAAGTAGACTCCATAACCCACTTATTTCAATCAGATGTGGTTAAAACATACCAAACATAACATAGCACCGCATGACGCCCATCATATATGCGTAGACTCCATAACCCACTTATTTCAATCAGATGTGGTTAAAACATACCAAACATTACGTAGCACCGCATGACGCCCATCATATATTCGTTGTCAACATAACTCCAATTAAAATAAGAAAGTGACGCAGACTAATAAATAGCTGCCGGTTATCTCAATGTTACACTTGGAATTCATTTCTTAATTTAATTATTGCAGGCCCAAAAAAAAATGAAAAGAATTTTTTTCCAGAAATTGAAAAACGGTGTACGTCAATAAATGAATTGATTTTATTTTATCAATAAACCTATTGCAATAAAGGTTTCTGTAAGCATATCAATTAAATCAATTTTGTTTGCGACTGCCCATTTAAAAAGAAAAACAAAATGTGGCAGAAAAAGCTGGTCAGTAAATTATTTTCAAAAACCTGTAGCAAGCAAGCATGCACGCACACATGCACGAACGCGCGCGCACACACACACACACACAAACAAACAAAAACAAGCCAAAATGAAATCCGACGAGAATTTTAAATTAATTAAATTTTAAAATCTCGTAAATGATGAAGTGAATTCATGTAAACTTGAAGGCGCTTAGGATTAGAGACTTAGTATTAGCAGCCTGTACGTTAAATTAATTTCATAACACTAACGCTGACGTCTACGCTCGTACATTACTGAAATAACTACATGGGTGTATTTCTAAGGCAAGATTACTGCACAACGTGACAGCAAATTGTGGAACTTCCTTACTTTGATATCATAGGAGATTTCTAAGTGGACGTTTCTACAATCAACGAGACTGCACGAATTCAAGAAACACTACCGATTACGATTCAGAGGAGAATCCAAGAAGCTTCAGTCAGATGATTATACTTCGATACCAACGAAAGGACACATTGACTCATGGGCAAACAATACACGCGAATTCAATAAAATAAACGATACCTTATTCAGGATTTTCAAAAAAAATAATAAAAAAAATAATCGATTATAATACAAATCAAGAACTTGTCTTGTGTTTCAATGAAATTGATATCGGAATAGGAATCTATAAAATAAAATTGACCGATTACTGTGAAAGCCCGCTGAACAACGATAGATCAAGGAGCTAATTAAATATTTCATGTCTCCGTTTTTATACCAATACGTTTGGCGAATCTATTTGAATTTACTTCTATTTTTATGATAGATTTGTGTGATGCTGTCTCTGTACCTTTCAGTGAACATGACGTATTGAAACTGTGATGATATAGAACAGATTGCAAGAATAATGAGACAATGCCAAAAACTATTTGATACAAAACTCGGTTATAATTCTTAAACATTTATTGTAGGGCTGTTAACGATTAATTTAAATTTAATTGTTAACTTTTGAAAAATTAACGATTAATTATTCGTTAATTTCTATTAAAGCCAAAAAATTGACATTTATGGTGTCATAAGTAACATTTATTAAACGCACTTGTCGAAAATCTAAATAACACTTGAATGTCTTCTTTATATGACATCTTTAACCAACAACGCAAACAGACAAGTGCATTGACATAATTTGGTTCAAGTTCAAGTGGTGAGTGGGTCTCATTCACAATATAACCAGCCGAGCTGAACAGTCGTTCACATAGCTTTAGATTTTCTCAGCTGAAGTTTCTGATACTGTAGTGGATGTTTGGTTTGCAGGTGCTATGTAAACGAAGTGTTAGAAATTTGGTAGTAATGTTACCTTTAAGAAGCGTGGCTGCGCAGATATTTGACCGACGCCACGGAGGAGTTTAGAATCATCGCGCAGCAAATTGTGTAATATATTGCACAGAAAATGGACGTTGTCCAACTTTGCATTTGAGTTGGTTTTTTTTTACTTTGCACACAGACCAACTAAGCTTAAACTTAGAAGGAACATTGCATAGTAGGCAAACGATTTCTCTCAATGGACACAACATTTATCAAAATTTGGATATTCACGTCAGTAAATAGTTTAAAACCAAAATGTTGGTGTAATCGTCCGGAAATTAGTTTATATTTATCGGCCGAAATATTTTACATTTTGGCTTCCAATAAATTTATGAGTGTTGGGTCGATTTATTGTTAAAAAAATTTAATCGTAAAATAAATTAACGATTAATCGAGAAGTTAATCGTTAATTTCCGCAGCCCCAATTTATTGTTGATCTTCCTGCATTCAAACAACAGATGACCCAGTTCTTTGCGTCTCTGTGAGGCTAAACAAGTTATTTATTGTGCTGGCCACTCAATCCTCTCGAATGTACTGGCTATAGAAACTTGTGAACGCTGCTTCACTTGCCTCATAGGCAAATGGTCTGAAAAGGGAACTTTAGTTTATTGACTGCGAAATTCTCTTAATGAGTAAGCCAGACAAGTGTCAAAGTTGTCGACACAAATTTTAAAATACGTCAAATTATTGCTTATTGATTTCAAACAATCGAATGCGTTATGAACCGCAATAGAATTAACAGAATTCAATAATAGCTGTAGAAAACTTGAAATGTGTGGCCCAATAAAATAATATAAGCGATTAGTCCGGTGGAGTTCATTGAAGAATATTCATATTTTTTATTTAACAAAAGACAATTTATGTACAGAGACACACATATACACATTGAGAGAGTGAGACAAAAAGATAGAGAGAGAGAGAAGGAGAGGGGGTATTTCCCTTAAAGTCTACTTAATTGTTCAACAAACAGCCTGTTACGGTAAGGTCTTAACTTCTGCTTGAGGAGGGGGGGCATGCCTTTGACAATGCATCTCAATATCGTAACAATCTGCAGCAATAAATAGAGTGCATATATGGCATCCGTCCGTCATCAAGGGACGATGGCGTTGTCTCCTTCTCCTCTGCCCCCTCCCCCCGGGCCATTCTCCTGGCTCATCTCTCTAAACTCCAGGCTGTGCGAGTGGCATCTTCGGTTGTATAAAACATCTATAGCAGGGATTGCCAGACCTTTAGCTACGGAGAGCCATCTAAAAAATAATGAAAAATTGTGGAGAACCGCATTGAAGCACTATTGTTCACGACCCCACTCGCAATGAATTTTTTCTTTTGTGTTATTTTTTTTTATTTAGTTTTATTCGAATTTAATGGTTTTAAAGTTTCAGTTGATTAACCCTAACTTTATTTTGAAGAAATTTCAGCTACACAATAAACAAACATTTAAGTATGTAAAATTAATGAATAGAAACACACTGCATATATACTCATAGTTATTGTGAACATTAATTTTTATTATTCTGTTGAGAAGAGTTTTAGTTTAACTAGCAAGTTCCTTAAATCTGTTTGATAGCTTGCAGTTATGGTGTGAAGAAGTTATCGCTCGACGTTTTGATTTAATGAACTTCAATATGGAGCTCAAAGATTCACAGCAGCAGGCTGTACACAAATTGCATTTAAGTCGGCAATTCTTAAGTTGATAGTATTTTATTTCTGTCACGAACTTCCTGAAATCCATCACAGATTGTAACTTGTGTATCATCGCAAAGCGACGATATTCCTTGAACTCTAATCACTACATTTCAGGTTTACTTAACAATCATAATCAATGTCCATGGGAAGGTGGAAACCATCTTTTATTAAATTTAACATGAATGGATTTATCAGAAAAGTCGAACAGGATTTTATATTTTCGTTTCCTGCAACTGGTTGCATTTTTTATTTAAACTTCGCTGCGACAGTACTTGCAACGTAAATATTTTTTTTGGGGTTAATTTTGCAAGTCATTGTTTAGAAAACATGTGTATAGCTGAAACGGATTTTCTTAAGAGTAGCTTTCGATTTCGGATCACGCAAGAGTCAAGTATGCAGGAGAAATCTTCATGAAACAACACGGGGAAAGGGAGATAATTGTAAGCTCGATAAACTTTGAAGATCTTCACACACAAAAGTTATCTCGCCTTCAGGAACATTACATCCAACCTTTGTGTCTAACGTCAGGCAATATTCTTAAATGAATCTTATAATATATATACAAATACAAATCAGTCTAAAAAATGAGGATAATTTTCAATCATTTATTATAATTGTTCGACCCTTTAAAATACATTATTTGTCATGTCTTTCAAGAAGTGAATACAAGAAGTGAACACAAGAAGTGAATGTAGGTAGTAAATACAAGAAGTAAAGACTAGTAGGGCATAAAGGAAGTAAAGACT
>CALYLW010000400.1:62044-82044 GCA_944989445.1 Ampullaceana balthica
AGTAAAGACTAGTAGGGCATACAAGAAGTAAAGACTAGTAGGGCATACAAGAAGTAAAGACTAGTAGGGCATACAAGTAGTAAAGACTAGTAGGGCATACAAGTAGTAAAGACTAGTAGGGCATACAAGTAGTAAAGACTAGTAGGGCATACAAGTAGTAAAGACTAGTAGGGCATACAAGTAGTAAAGACTAGTAGGGCATACAAGTAGTAAAGACTAGTAGGGCATACAAGTAGTAAAGACTAGTAGGGCATACAAGTAGTAAAGACTAGTAGGGCATACAAGTAGTAAAGACTAGTAGGGCATACAAGAAGTAAAGACTAGTAGGGCATACAAGTAGTAAAGACTAGTAGGGCATACAAGAAGTAAAGACTAGTAGGGCATACAAGTAGTAAAGACTAGTAGGGCATACAAGAAGTAAAGACTAGTAGGGCATACAAGTAGTAAAGACTAGTAGGGCATACAAGAAGTAAAGACTAGTAGGGCATACAAGTAGTAAAGACTAGTAGGGCATACAAGTAGTAAAGACTAGTAGGGCATACAAGTAGTAAAGACTAGTAGGGCATACAAGTAGTAAAGACTAGTAGGGCATACAAGTAGTAAAGACTAGTAGGGCATACAAGTAGTAAAGACTAGTAGGGCATACAAGTAGTAAAGACTAGTAGGGCATACAAGAAGTAAAGACTAGTAGGGCATACAAGTAGTAAAGACTAGTAGGGCATACAAGAAGTAAAGACTAGTAGGGCATACAAGTAGTAAAGACTAGTAGGGCATACAAGTAGTAAAGACTAGTAGGGCATACAAGTAGTAAAGACTAGTAGGGCATACAAGTAGTAAAGACTAGTAGGGCATACAAGTAGTAAAGACTAGTAGGGCATACAAGTAGTAAAGACTAGTAGGGCATACAAGTAGTAAAGACTAGTAGGGCATACAAGTAGTAAAGACTAGTAGGGCATACAAGTAGTAAAGACTAGTAGGGCATACAAGTAGTAAAGACTAGTAGGGCATACAAGTAGTAAAGACTAGTAGGGCATACAAGTAGTAAAGACTAGTAGGGCATACAAGAAGTAAAGACTAGTAGGGCATACAAGTAGTAAAGACTAGTAGGGCATACAAGAAGTAAAGACTAGTAGGGCATACAAGAAGTAAAGACTAGTAGGGCATACAAGTAGTAAAGACTAGTAGGGCATACAAGTAGTAAAGACTAGTAGGGCATACAAGTAGTAAAGACTAGTAGGGCATACAAGTAGTAAAGACTAGTAGGGCATACAAGAAGTAAAGACTAGTAGGGCATACAAGTAGTAAAGACTAGTAGGGCATACAAGTAGTAAAGACTAGTAGGGCATACAAGTAGTAAAGACTAGTAGGGCATACAAGTAGTAAAGACTAGTAGGGCATACAAGAAGTAAAGACTAGTAGGGCATACAAGAAGTAAAGACTAGTAGGGCATACAAGAAGTAAAGACTAGTAGGGCATACAAGTAGTAAAGACTAGTAGGGCATACAAGAAGTAAAGACTAGTAGGGACATACAAGAAGTAAAGACTAGTAGGGCATACAAGTAGTAAAGACTAGTAGGGCATACAAGAAGTAAAGACTAGTAGGGCATACAAGTAGTAAAGACTAGTAGGGCATACAAGAAGTAAAGACTAGTAGGGCATACAAGAAGTAAAGACTAGTAGGGCATACAAGAAGTAAAGACTAGTAGGGCATACAAGTAGTAAAGACTAGTAGGGCATACAAGTAGTAAAGACTAGTAGGGCATACAAGAAGTAAAGACTAGTAGGGCATACAAGTAGTAAAGACTAGTAGGGCATACAAGTAGTAAAGACTAGTAGGGCATACAAGAAGTAAAGACTAGTAGGGCATACAAGTAGTAAAGACTAGTAGGGCATACAAGAAGTAAAGACTAGTAGGGCATACAAGTAGTAAAGACTAGTAGGGCATACAAGAAGTAAAGACTAGTAGGGCATACAAGAAGTAAAGACTAGTAGGGCATACAAGTAGTAAAGACTAGTAGGGCATACAAGAAGTAAAGACTAGTAGGGCATACAAGTAGTAAAGACTAGTAGGGCATACAAGTAGTAAAGACTAGTAGGGCATACAAGAAGTAAAGACTAGTAGGGCATACAAGTAGTAAAGACTAGTAGGGCATACAAGAAGTAAAGACTAGTAGGGCATACAAGAAGTAAAGACTAGTAGGGCATACAAGAAGTAAAGACTAGTAGGGCATACAAGTAGTAAAGACTAGTAGGGCATACAAGAAGTAAAGACTAGTAGGGCATACAAGTAGTAAAGACTAGTAGGGCATACAAGAAGTAAAGACTAGTAGGGCATACAAGTAGTAAAGACTAGTAGGGCATACAAGTAGTAAAGACTAGTAGGGCATACAAGTAGTAAAGACTAGTAGGGCATACAAGTAGTAAAGACTAGTAGGGCATACAAGTAGTAAAGACTAGTAGGGCATACAAGTAGTAAAGACTAGTAGGGCATACAAGAAGTAAAGACTAGTAGGGCATACAAGTAGTAAAGACTAGTAGGGCATACAAGTAGTAAAGACTAGTAGGGCATACAAGTAGTAAAGACTAGTAGGGCATACAAGAAGTAAAGACTAGTAGGGCATACAAGTAGTAAAGACTAGTAGGGCATACAAGAAGTAAAGACTAGTAGGGCATACAAGTAGTAAAGACTAGTAGGGCATACAAGTAGTAAAGACTAGTAGGGCATACAAGTAGTAAAGACTAGTAGGGCATACAAGAAGTAAAGACTAGTAGGGCATACAAGTAGTAAAGACTAGTAGGGCATACAAGTAGTAAAGACTAGTAGGGCATACAAGTAGTAAAGACTAGTAGGGCATACAAGTAGTAAAGACTAGTAGGGCATACAAGAAGTAAAGACTAGTAGGGCATACAAGTAGTAAAGACTAGTAGGGCATACAAGTAGTAAAGACTAGTAGGACATACAAGAAGTAAAGACTAGTAGGGCATACAAGAAGTAAAGACTAGTAGGGACATACAAGAAGTAAAGACTAGTAGGGCATACAAGAAGTAAAGACTAGTAGGGCATACAAGTAGTAAAGACTAGTAGGGACATACAAGTAGTAAAGACTAGTAGGGCATACAAGAAGTAAAGACTAGTAGGGCATACAAGAAGTAAAGACTAGTAGGGCATACAAGTAGTAAAGACTAGTAGGGCATACAAGAAGTAAAGACTAGTAGGGCATACAAGTAGTAAAGACTAGTAGGGCATACAAGTAGTAAAGACTAGTAGGGCATACAAGTAGTAAAGACTAGTAGGGCATACAAGAAGTAAAGACTAGTAGGGCATACAAGAAGTAAAGACTAGTAGGGCATACAAGTAGTAAAGACTAGTAGGGCATACAAGTAGTAAAGACTAGTAGGGCATACAAGTAGTAAAGACTAGTAGGGCATACAAGTAGTAAAGACTAGTAGGGCATACAAGTAGTAAAGACTAGTAGGGCATACAAGTAGTAAAGACTAGTAGGGCATACAAGAAGTAAAGACTAGTAGGGCATACAAGAAGTAAAGACTAGTAGGGCATACAAGTAGTAAAGACTAGTAGGGCATACAAGTAGTAAAGACTAGTAGGGCATACAAGTAGTAAAGACTAGTAGGGCATACAAGTAGTAAAGACTAGTAGGGCATACAAGTAGTAAAGACTAGTAGGGCATACAAGTAGTAAAGACTAGTAGGGCATACAAGTAGTAAAGACTAGTAGGGCATACAAGTAGTAAAGACTAGTAGGGCATACAAGTAGTAAAGACTAGTAGGGCATACAAGTAGTAAAGACTAGTAGGGCATACAAGAAGTAAAGACTAGTAGGGCATACAAGTAGTAAAGACTAGTAGGGCATACAAGAAGTAAAGACTAGTAGGGCATACAAGTAGTAAAGACTAGTAGGGCATACAAGTAGTAAAGACTAGTAGGGACATACAAGTAGTAAAGACTAGTAGGGACATACAAGTAGTAAAGACTAGTAGGGCATACAAGTAGTAAAGACTAGTAGGGCATACAAGAAGTAAAGACTAGTAGGGCATACAAGTAGTAAAGACTAGTAGGGCATACAAGTAGTAAAGACTAGTAGGGCATACAAGTAGTAAAGACTAGTAGGGCATACAAGTAGTAAAGACTAGTAGGGCATACAAGTAGTAAAGACTAGTAGGGCATACAAGAAGTAAAGACTAGTAGGGCATACAAGTAGTAAAGACTAGTAGGGCATACAAGTAGTAAAGACTAGTAGGGCATACAAGAAGTAAAGACTAGTAGGGCATACAAGAAGTAAAGACTAGTAGGGCATACAAGTAGTAAAGACTAGTAGGGACATACAAGTAGTAAAGACTAGTAGGGCATACAAGTAGTAAAGACTAGTAGGGCATACAAGAAGTAAAGACTAGTAGGGCATACAAGTAGTAAAGACTAGTAGGGCATACAAGAAGTAAAGACTAGTAGGGACATACAAGTAGTAAAGACTAGTAGGGCATACAAGAAGTAAAGACTAGTAGGGCATACAAGAAGTAAAGACTAGTAGGGCATACAAGAAGTAAAGACTAGTAGGGACATACAAGAAGTAAAGACTAGTAGGGCATACAAGAAGTAAAGACTAGTAGGGCATACAAGTAGTAAAGACTAGTAGGGCATACAAGAAGTAAAGACTAGTAGGGCATACAAGTAGTAAAGACTAGTAGGGCATACAAGTAGTAAAGACTAGTAGGGCATACAAGTAGTAAAGACTAGTAGGGCATACAAGAAGTAAAGACTAGTAGGGCATACAAGTAGTAAAGACTAGTAGGGCATACAAGTAGTAAAGACTAGTAGGGCATACAAGTAGTAAAGACTAGTAGGGCATACAAGTAGTAAAGACTAGTAGGGCATACAAGTAGTAAAGACTAGTAGGGCATACAAGTAGTAAAGACTAGTAGGGCATACAAGTAGTAAAGACTAGTAGGGCATACAAGTAGTAAAGACTAGTAGGGCATACAAGTAGTAAAGACTAGTAGGACATACAAGTAGTAAAGACTAGTAGGGCATACAAGTAGTAAAGACTAGTAGGGCATACAAGAAGTAAAGACTAGTAGGGCATACAAGTAGTAAAGACTAGTAGGGCATACAAGTAGTAAAGACTAGTAGGGCATACAAGTAGTAAAGACTAGTAGGGCATACAAGTAGTAAAGACTAGTAGGGCATACAAGTAGTAAAGACTAGTAGGGCATACAAGTAGTAAAGACTAGTAGGGCATACAAGTAGTAAAGACTAGTAGGGACATACAAGTAGTAAAGACTAGTAGGGCATACAAGTAGTAAAGACTAGTAGGGCATACAAGTAGTAAAGACTAGTAGGGCATACAAGTAGTAAAGACTAGTAGGGCATACAAGTAGTAAAGACTAGTAGGGCATACAAGTAGTAAAGACTAGTAGGACATACAAGTAGTAAAGACTAGTAGGGCATACAAGTAGTAAAGACTAGTAGGGCATACAAGTAGTAAAGACTAGTAGGGCATACAAGTAGTAAAGACTAGTAGGGCATACAAGTAGTAAAGACTAGTAGGGCATACAAGTAGTAAAGACTAGTAGGGCATACAAGTAGTAAAGACTAGTAGGGCATACAAGTAGTAAAGACTAGTAGGGCATACAAGTAGTAAAGACTAGTAGGGCATACAAGTAGTAAAGACTAGTAGGGCATACAAGTAGTAAAGACTAGTAGGGCATACAAGTAGTAAAGACTAGTAGGGCATACAAGAAGTAAAGACTAGTAGGGCATACAAGTAGTAAAGACTAGTAGGGCATACAAGAAGTAAAGACTAGTAGGGCATACAAGTAGTAAAGACTAGTAGGGCATACAAGAAGTAAAGACTAGTAGGGCATACAAGTAGTAAAGACTAGTAGGGCATACAAGTAGTAAAGACTAGTAGGGCATACAAGTAGTAAAGACTAGTAGGGCATACAAGTAGTAAAGACTAGTAGGGCATACAAGTAGTAAAGACTAGTAGGGCATACAAGTAGTAAAGACTAGTAGGGCATACAAGTAGTAAAGACTAGTAGGGCATACAAGTAGTAAAGACTAGTAGGGCATACAAGTAGTAAAGACTAGTAGGGCATACAAGTAGTAAAGACTAGTAGGGCATACAAGTAGTAAAGACTAGTAGGGCATACAAGAAGTAAAGACTAGTAGGGCATACAAGTAGTAAAGACTAGTAGGGCATACAAGAAGTAAAGACTAGTAGGGCATACAAGTAGTAAAGACTAGTAGGGCATACAAGAAGTAAAGACTAGTAGGGCATACAAGTAGTAAAGACTAGTAGGGCATACAAGTAGTAAAGACTAGTAGGGCATACAAGTAGTAAAGACTAGTAGGGCATACAAGTAGTAAAGACTAGTAGGGCATACAAGTAGTAAAGACTAGTAGGGCATACAAGAAGTAAAGACTAGTAGGGCATACAAGTAGTAAAGACTAGTAGGGCATACAAGAAGTAAAGACTAGTAGGGCATACAAGTAGTAAAGACTAGTAGGGCATACAAGAAGTAAAGACTAGTAGGGCATACAAGTAGTAAAGACTAGTAGGGCATACAAGTAGTAAAGACTAGTAGGGCATACAAGTAGTAAAGACTAGTAGGGCATACAAGTAGTAAAGACTAGTAGGGCATACAAGTAGTAAAGACTAGTAGGGCATACAAGTAGTAAAGACTAGTAGGGCATACAAGTAGTAAAGACTAGTAGGGCATACAAGTAGTAAAGACTAGTAGGGCATACAAGTAGTAAAGACTAGTAGGGCATACAAGTAGTAAAGACTAGTAGGGCATACAAGTAGTAAAGACTAGTAGGGCATACAAGTAGTAAAGACTAGTAGGGCATACAAGTAGTAAAGACTAGTAGGGCATACAAGTAGTAAAGACTAGTAGGGCATACAAGTAGTAAAGACTAGTAGGGCATACAAGTAGTAAAGACTAGTAGGGCATACAAGTAGTAAAGACTAGTAGGGCATACAAGTAGTAAAGACTAGTAGGGCATACAAGTAGTAAAGACTAGTAGGGCATACAAGTAGTAAAGACTAGTAGGGCATACAAGAAGTAAAGACTAGTAGGGCATACAAGTAGTAAAGACTAGTAGGGACATACAAGAAGTAAAGACTAGTAGGGACATACAAGTAGTAAAGACTAGTAGGGCATACAAGAAGTAAAGACTAGTAGGACATACAAGTAGTAAAGACTAGTAGGGCATACAAGAAGTAAAGACTAGTAGGGACATACAAGAAGTAAAGACTAGTAGGGCATACAAGTAGTAAAGACTAGTAGGGCATACAAGTAGTAAAGACTAGTAGGGCATACAAGTAGTAAAGACTAGTAGGGCATACAAGTAGTAAAGACTAGTAGGGCATACAAGAAGTAAAGACTAGTAGGGCATACAAGTAGTAAAGACTAGTAGGGACATACAAGTAGTAAAGACTAGTAGGGACATACAAGTAGTAAAGACTAGTAGGGACATACAAGTAGTAAAGACTAGTAGGGCATACAAGTAGTAAAGACTAGTAGGGACATACAAGAAGTAAAGACTAGTAGGGCATACAAGTAGTAAAGACTAGTAGGACATACAAGTAGTAAAGACTAGTAGGGCATACAAGAAGTAAAGACTAGTAGGGACATACAAGAAGTAAAGACTAGTAGGGCATACAAGTAGTAAAGACTAGTAGGGCATACAAGTAGTAAAGACTAGTAGGGCATACAAGTAGTAAAGACTAGTAGGGCATACAAGAAGTAAAGACTAGTAGGACATACAAGAAGTAAAGACTAGTAGGGCATACAAGAAGTAAAGACTAGTAGGGACATACAAGTAGTAAAGACTAGTAGGGACATACAAGTAGTAAAGACTAGTAGGGCATACAAGAAGTAAAGACTAGTAGGGCATACAAGTAGTAAAGACTAGTAGGGCATACAAGTAGTAAAGACTAGTAGGGCATACAAGAAGTAAAGACTAGTAGGGCATACAAGTAGTAAAGACTAGTAGGGCATACAAGTAGTAAAGACTAGTAGGGCATACAAGTAGTAAAGACTAGTAGGGCATACAAGAAGTAAAGACTAGTAGGGCATACAAGAAGTAAAGACTAGTAGGGCATACAAGTAGTAAAGACTAGTAGGGCATACAAGTAGTAAAGACTAGTAGGGCATACAAGTAGTAAAGACTAGTAGGGACATACAAGTAGTAAAGACTAGTAGGGCATACAAGTAGTAAAGACTAGTAGGGCATACAAGTAGTAAAGACTAGTAGGGCATACAAGAAGTAAAGACTAGTAGGGCATACAAGTAGTAAAGACTAGTAGGGCATACAAGAAGTAAAGACTAGTAGGGCATACAAGTAGTAAAGACTAGTAGGGCATACAAGAAGTAAAGACTAGTAGGGCATACAAGTAGTAAAGACTAGTAGGGCATACAAGAAGTAAAGACTAGTAGGGACATACAAGTAGTAAAGACTAGTAGGGCATACAAGTAGTAAAGACTAGTAGGGCATACAAGTAGTAAAGACTAGTAGGGCATACAAGTAGTAAAGACTAGTAGGGCATACAAGTAGTAAAGACTAGTAGGGCATACAAGTAGTAAAGACTAGTAGGGCATACAAGTAGTAAAGACTAGTAGGGCATACAAGTAGTAAAGACTAGTAGGGCATACAAGTAGTAAAGACTAGTAGGGCATACAAGTAGTAAAGACTAGTAGGGCATACAAGTAGTAAAGACTAGTAGGGCATACAAGTAGTAAAGACTAGTAGGGCATACAAGTAGTAAAGACTAGTAGGGCATACAAGTAGTAAAGACTAGTAGGGCATACAAGTAGTAAAGACTAGTAGGGCATACAAGTAGTAAAGACTAGTAGGGCATACAAGTAGTAAAGACTAGTAGGGCATACAAGTAGTAAAGACTAGTAGGGCATACAAGTAGTAAAGACTAGTAGGGCATACAAGTAGTAAAGACTAGTAGGGCATACAAGTAGTAAAGACTAGTAGGGCATACAAGTAGTAAAGACTAGTAGGGCATACAAGTAGTAAAGACTAGTAGGGCATACAAGTAGTAAAGACTAGTAGGGACATACAAGTAGTAAAGACTAGTAGGGCATACAAGAAGTAAAGACTAGTAGGGCATACAAGTAGTAAAGACTAGTAGGGCATACAAGTAGTAAAGACTAGTAGGGACATACAAGTAGTAAAGACTAGTAGGGCATACAAGTAGTAAAGACTAGTAGGGCATACAAGAAGTAAAGACTAGTAGGGCATACAAGTAGTAAAGACTAGTAGGGCATACAAGTAGTAAAGACTAGTAGGGACATACAAGAAGTAAAGACTAGTAGGGCATACAAGTAGTAAAGACTAGTAGGGCATACAAGTAGTAAAGACTAGTAGGGACATACAAGTAGTAAAGACTAGTAGGGCATACAAGTAGTAAAGACTAGTAGGGACATACAAGTAGTAAAGACTAGTAGGGCATACAAGTAGTAAAGACTAGTAGGACATACAAGTAGTAAAGACTAGTAGGGCATACAAGTAGTAAAGACTAGTAGGGCATACAAGTAGTAAAGACTAGTAGGGCATACAAGTAGTAAAGACTAGTAGGGCATACAAGAAGTAAAGACTAGTAGGGCATACAAGAAGTAAAGACTAGTAGGGCATACAAGAAGTAAAGACTAGTAGGGCATACAAGTAGTAAAGACTAGTAGGGCATACAAGTAGTAAAGACTAGTAGGGCATACAAGAAGTAAAGACTAGTAGGGCATACAAGTAGTAAAGACTAGTAGGGCATACAAGTAGTAAAGACTAGTAGGGCATACAAGTAGTAAAGACTAGTAGGGCATACAAGTAGTAAAGACTAGTAGGGCATACAAGTAGTAAAGACTAGTAGGGCATACAAGTAGTAAAGACTAGTAGGGCATACAAGTAGTAAAGACTAGTAGGGCATACAAGAAGTAAAGACTAGTAGGGCATACAAGTAGTAAAGACTAGTAGGGCATACAAGTAGTAAAGACTAGTAGGGCATACAAGTAGTAAAGACTAGTAGGGCATACAAGTAGTAAAGACTAGTAGGGCATACAAGTAGTAAAGACTAGTAGGGCATACAAGTAGTAAAGACTAGTAGGGCATACAAGAAGTAAAGACTAGTAGGGCATACAAGAAGTAAAGACTAGTAGGGCATACAAGTAGTAAAGACTAGTAGGGCATACAAGTAGTAAAGACTAGTAGGGCATACAAGTAGTAAAGACTAGTAGGGCATACAAGTAGTAAAGACTAGTAGGGCATACAAGTAGTAAAGACTAGTAGGGCATACAAGTAGTAAAGACTAGTAGGGCATACAAGTAGTAAAGACTAGTAGGGCATACAAGTAGTAAAGACTAGTAGGGCATACAAGTAGTAAAGACTAGTAGGACATACAAGTAGTAAAGACTAGTAGGGCATACAAGAAGTAAAGACTAGTAGGGCATACAAGTAGTAAAGACTAGTAGGGCATACAAGAAGTAAAGACTAGTAGGACATACAAGAAGTAAAGACTAGTAGGGCATACAAGTAGTAAAGACTAGTAGGGACATACAAGTAGTAAAGACTAGTAGGGACATACAAGTAGTAAAGACTAGTAGGGCATACAAGTAGTAAAGACTAGTAGGGCATACAAGAAGTAAAGACTAGTAGGGCATACAAGTAGTAAAGACTAGTAGGGACATACAAGTAGTAAAGACTAGTAGGACATACAAGTAGTAAAGACTAGTAGGGCATACAAGTAGTAAAGACTAGTAGGGCATACAAGTAGTAAAGACTAGTAGGGACATACAAGAAGTAAAGACTAGTAGGGCATACAAGTAGTAAAGACTAGTAGGGACATACAAGTAGTAAAGACTAGTAGGGCATACAAGAAGTAAAGACTAGTAGGACATACAAGAAGTAAAGACTAGTAGGGCATACAAGTAGTAAAGACTAGTAGGGCATACAAGTAGTAAAGACTAGTAGGACATACAAGTAGTAAAGACTAGTAGGGCATACAAGAAGTAAAGACTAGTAGGGACATACAAGTAGTAAAGACTAGTAGGGCATACAAGAAGTAAAGACTAGTAGGGACATACAAGTAGTAAAGACTAGTAGGGCATACAAGAAGTAAAGACTAGTAGGGCATACAAGAAGTAAAGACTAGTAGGGCATACAAGTAGTAAAGACTAGTAGGACATACAAGTAGTAAAGACTAGTAGGGACATACAAGAAGTAAAGACTAGTAGGGCATACAAGTAGTAAAGACTAGTAGGGACATACAAGTAGTAAAGACTAGTAGGGCATACAAGTAGTAAAGACTAGTAGGGCATACAAGTAGTAAAGACTAGTAGGGCATACAAGTAGTAAAGACTAGTAGGGCATACAAGAAGTAAAGACTAGTAGGGCATACAAGTAGTAAAGACTAGTAGGGCATACAAGTAGTAAAGACTAGTAGGGCATACAAGTAGTAAAGACTAGTAGGGCATACAAGTAGTAAAGACTAGTAGGGCATACAAGTAGTAAAGACTAGTAGGGCATACAAGTAGTAAAGACTAGTAGGGCATACAAGTAGTAAAGACTAGTAGGGCATACAAGTAGTAAAGACTAGTAGGGCATACAAGTAGTAAAGACTAGTAGGGCATACAAGTAGTAAAGACTAGTAGGGCATACAAGTAGTAAAGACTAGTAGGGCATACAAGTAGTAAAGACTAGTAGGGCATACAAGTAGTAAAGACTAGTAGGGCATACAAGTAGTAAAGACTAGTAGGGACATACAAGTAGTAAAGACTAGTAGGGCATACAAGTAGTAAAGACTAGTAGGGCATACAAGTAGTAAAGACTAGTAGGGCATACAAGAAGTAAAGACTAGTAGGGCATACAAGTAGTAAAGACTAGTAGGGCATACAAGTAGTAAAGACTAGTAGGGCATACAAGTAGTAAAGACTAGTAGGGCATACAAGTAGTAAAGACTAGTAGGGCATACAAGAAGTAAAGACTAGTAGGGCATACAAGTAGTAAAGACTAGTAGGGCATACAAGTAGTAAAGACTAGTAGGGACATACAAGTAGTAAAGACTAGTAGGGCATACAAGTAGTAAAGACTAGTAGGGCATACAAGTAGTAAAGACTAGTAGGGCATACAAGTAGTAAAGACTAGTAGGGCATACAAGTAGTAAAGACTAGTAGGGCATACAAGTAGTAAAGACTAGTAGGGCATACAAGTAGTAAAGACTAGTAGGGCATACAAGTAGTAAAGACTAGTAGGGCATACAAGTAGTAAAGACTAGTAGGGCATACAAGTAGTAAAGACTAGTAGGGCATACAAGTAGTAAAGACTAGTAGGGCATACAAGTAGTAAAGACTAGTAGGGCATACAAGAAGTAAAGACTAGTAGGGCATACAAGTAGTAAAGACTAGTAGGGCATACAAGAAGTAAAGACTAGTAGGGCATACAAGTAGTAAAGACTAGTAGGGCATACAAGAAGTAAAGACTAGTAGGGCATACAAGTAGTAAAGACTAGTAGGGCATACAAGAAGTAAAGACTAGTAGGGCATACAAGTAGTAAAGACTAGTAGGGCATACAAGTAGTAAAGACTAGTAGGGCATACAAGTAGTAAAGACTAGTAGGGCATACAAGTAGTAAAGACTAGTAGGGCATACAAGTAGTAAAGACTAGTAGGGCATACAAGTAGTAAAGACTAGTAGGGCATACAAGTAGTAAAGACTAGTAGGGCATACAAGTAGTAAAGACTAGTAGGGCATACAAGTAGTAAAGACTAGTAGGGCATACAAGAAGTAAAGACTAGTAGGGCATACAAGTAGTAAAGACTAGTAGGGCATACAAGAAGTAAAGACTAGTAGGGCATACAAGTAGTAAAGACTAGTAGGGCATACAAGAAGTAAAGACTAGTAGGGCATACAAGTAGTAAAGACTAGTAGGGCATACAAGTAGTAAAGACTAGTAGGGCATACAAGTAGTAAAGACTAGTAGGGCATACAAGTAGTAAAGACTAGTAGGGCATACAAGTAGTAAAGACTAGTAGGGCATACAAGTAGTAAAGACTAGTAGGGCATACAAGTAGTAAAGACTAGTAGGGCATACAAGTAGTAAAGACTAGTAGGGCATACAAGTAGTAAAGACTAGTAGGGCATACAAGAAGTAAAGACTAGTAGGGACATACAAGTAGTAAAGACTAGTAGGGCATACAAGAAGTAAAGACTAGTAGGGCATACAAGTAGTAAAGACTAGTAGGGCATACAAGTAGTAAAGACTAGTAGGGCATACAAGTAGTAAAGACTAGTAGGGCATACAAGTAGTAAAGACTAGTAGGGCATACAAGAAGTAAAGACTAGTAGGGCATACAAGTAGTAAAGACTAGTAGGGCATACAAGTAGTAAAGACTAGTAGGGCATACAAGTAGTAAAGACTAGTAGGGCATACAAGTAGTAAAGACTAGTAGGACATACAAGTAGTAAAGACTAGTAGGACATACAAGTAGTAAAGACTAGTAGGACATACAAGTAGTAAAGACTAGTAGGGCATACAAGAAGTAAAGACTAGTAGGACATACAAGTAGTAAAGACTAGTAGGGCATACAAGAAGTAAAGACTAGTAGGACATACAAGAAGTAAAGACTAGTAGGGCATACAAGTAGTAAAGACTAGTAGGACATACAAGTAGTAAAGACTAGTAGGACATACAAGTAGTAAAGACTATTAGGGCATACAAGTAGTAAAGACTAGTAGGGCATACAAGAAGTAAAGACTAGTAGGGCATACAAGTAGTAAAGACTAGTAGGACATACAAGTAGTAAAGACTAGTAGGACATACAAGTAGTAAAGACTAGTAGGACATACAAGTAGTAAAGACTAGTAGGGCATACAAGTAGTAAAGACTAGTAGGACATACAAGAAGTAAAGACTAGTAGGGCATACAAGTAGTAAAGACTAGTAGGACATACAAGTAGTAAAGACTAGTAGGGCATACAAGAAGTAAAGACTAGTAGGACATACAAGAAGTAAAGACTAGTAGGGCATACAAGTAGTAAAGACTAGTAGGACATACAAGTAGTAAAGACTAGTAGGACATACAAGTAGTAAAGACTAGTAGGGCATACAAGAAGTAAAGACTAGTAGGACATACAAGAAGTAAAGACTAGTAGGGCATACAAGAAGTAAAGACTAGTAGGACATAAAAGTAGTAAAGACTAGTAGGACATACAAGTAGTAAAGACTAGTAGGGCATACAAGAAGTAAAGACTGGTAGGGCATACAAGTAGTAAAGACTAGTAGGGCATACAAGTAGTAAAGACTAGTAGGACATACAAGAAGTAAAGACTAGTAGGACATACAAGTAGTAAAGACTAGTAGGACATACAAGTAGTAAAGACTAGTAGGACATACAAGTAGTAAAGACTAGTAGGGCATACAAGAAGTAAAGACTAGTAGGACATACAAGAAGTAAAGACTAGTAGGGCATACAAGTAGTAAAGACTAGTAGGACATACAAGTAGTAAAGACTAGTAGGGCATACAAGTAGTAAAGACTAGTAGGACATACAAGTAGTAAAGACTAGTAGGGCATACAAGTAGTAAAGACTAGTAGGGCATACAAGTAGTAAAGACTAGTAGGGCATACAAGAAGTAAAGACTAGTAGGGCATACAAGTAGTAAAGACTAGTAGGGCATACAAGAAGTAAAGACTAGTAGGGCATACAAGTAGTAAAGACTAGTAGGGCATACAAGAAGTAAAGACTAGTAGGGCATACAAGTAGTAAAGACTAGTAGGGCATACAAGAAGTAAAGACTAGTAGGACATACAAGTAGTAAAGACTAGTAGGGCATACAAGTAGTAAAGACTAGTAGGGCATACAAGTAGTAAAGACTAGTAGGGCATACAAGTAGTAAAGACTAGTAGGGCATACAAGTAGTAAAGACTAGTAGGGCATACAAGTAGTAAAGACTAGTAGGGCATACAAGAAGTAAAGACTAGTAGGGCATACAAGTAGTAAAGACTAGTAGGGCATACAAGTAGTAAAGACTAATAGGGCATACAAGTAGTAAAGACTAGTAGGGCATACAAGTAGTAAAGACTAGTAGGGCATACAAGTAGTAAAGACTAGTAGGGCATACAAGTAGTAAAGACTAGTAGGGCATACAAGTAGTAAAGACTAGTAGGGCATACAAGTAGTAAAGACTAGTAGGGCATACAAGTAGTAAAGACTAGTAGGGCATACAAGTAGTAAAGACTAGTAGGACATACAAGTAGTAAAGACTAGTAGGGCATACAAGTAGTAAAGACTAGTAGGGCATACAAGTAGTAAAGACTAGTAGGGCATACAAGAAGTAAAGACTAGTAGGACATACAAGAAGTAAAGACTAGTAGGGCATACAAGTAGTAAAGACTAGTAGGACATACAAGTAGTAAAGACTAGTAGGACATACAAGTAGTAAAGACTAGTAGGGCATACAAGAAGTAAAGACTAGTAGGACATACAAGAAGTAAAGACTAGTAGGGCATACAAGAAGTAAAGACTAGTAGGACATAAAAGTAGTAAAGACTAGTAGGACATACAAGTAGTAAAGACTAGTAGGGCATACAAGAAGTAAAGACTGGTAGGGCATACAAGTAGTAAAGACTAGTAGGGCATACAAGTAGTAAAGACTAGTAGGACATACAAGAAGTAAAGACTAGTAGGACATACAAGTAGTAAAGACTAGTAGGACATACAAGTAGTAAAGACTAGTAGGACATACAAGTAGTAAAGACTAGTAGGGCATACAAGAAGTAAAGACTAGTAGGACATACAAGAAGTAAAGACTAGTAGGGCATACAAGTAGTAAAGACTAGTAGGACATACAAGTAGTAAAGACTAGTAGGGCATACAAGTAGTAAAGACTAGTAGGACATACAAGTAGTAAAGACTAGTAGGGCATACAAGTAGTAAAGACTAGTAGGGCATACAAGTAGTAAAGACTAGTAGGGCATACAAGAAGTAAAGACTAGTAGGGCATACAAGTAGTAAAGACTAGTAGGGCATACAAGAAGTAAAGACTAGTAGGGCATACAAGTAGTAAAGACTAGTAGGGCATACAAGAAGTAAAGACTAGTAGGGCATACAAGTAGTAAAGACTAGTAGGGCATACAAGAAGTAAAGACTAGTAGGACATACAAGTAGTAAAGACTAGTAGGGCATACAAGTAGTAAAGACTAGTAGGGCATACAAGTAGTAAAGACTAGTAGGGCATACAAGTAGTAAAGACTAGTAGGGCATACAAGTAGTAAAGACTAGTAGGGCATACAAGTAGTAAAGACTAGTAGGGCATACAAGAAGTAAAGACTAGTAGGGCATACAAGTAGTAAAGACTAGTAGGGCATACAAGTAGTAAAGACTAGTAGGGCATACAAGTAGTAAAGACTAGTAGGGCATACAAGTAGTAAAGACTAGTAGGGCATACAAGTAGTAAAGACTAGTAGGGCATACAAGTAGTAAAGACTAGTAGGGCATACAAGTAGTAAAGACTAGTAGGGCATACAAGTAGTAAAGACTAGTAGGGCATACAAGTAGTAAAGACTAGTAGGGCATACAAGTAGTAAAGACTAGTAGGACATACAAGTAGTAAAGACTAGTAGGGCATACAAGTAGTAAAGACTAGTAGGGCATACAAGTAGTAAAGACTAGTAGGGCATACAAGTAGTAAAGACTAGTAGGGCATTCAAGTAGTAAAGACTAGTAGGGCATACAAGTAGTAAAGACTAGTAGGACATACAAGAAGTAAAGACTAGTAGGGCATACAAGTAGTAAAGACTAGTAGGGCATACAAGTAGTAAAGACTAGTTGGGCATACAAGTAGTAAAGACTAGTAGGGCATACAAGTAGTAAAGACTAGTAGGGCATACAAGTAGTAAAGACTAGTAGGACATACAAGTAGTAAAGACTAGTAGGACATACAAGTAGTAAAGACTAGTAGGGCATACAAGTAGTAAAGACTAGTAGGACATACAAGAAGTAAAGACTAGTAGGACATACAAGTAGTAAAGACTAGTAGGACATACAAGAAGTAAAGACTAGTAGGACATACAAGTAGTAAAGACTAGTAGGACATACAAGTAGTAAAGACTAGTAGGGCATACAAGAAGTAAAGACTAGTAGGGCATACAAGTAGTAAAGACTAGTAGGGCATACCCACATGTGTTGTGAAACTTTATTCACTTAAACTGATTTTGTGTAAGTTTTATTTGTAATGAGCCCTGTGGAATTTTGAGCTGAAGCATAACGTGAATGTATAACATATAAACAGGGTATTAGTTAGCCTGACAGGACGTTACACAACAGCGAACGTATCGGCAAAGAGCCTTCCTCAAACACACCCGGCAGGGTCAGTCTGGAGAATAGACTAATCCAATAGTATGGGACCCTAACACCACATGGGATGAATGTGGTGTTTGCACTGGCAACCTGATTGATTGGCCACACAAACCCTCTCCTTTTCTATATAAGCTTTTACTATTCTCTCCTTACTATATCTCTACTGGACTAATTGGATTTCACCGCATATAAGTTTTTTATTCTTTCGTTATATTCGTTTTATTTGTGTACTATTCGTTCGTTGAGGAAGGCTCTTTGCCGAAACGTTCGCTGTTTTGTTACGTCCTGTCAAGCTAACTAATACCCTGTTTATATGTTATACATTTACTAATTCAAAAACCTGGTTGCAGTCTCACCCCCATTATTTTAACATATCGTGAAGAAATTTCATCAAATTGTGTCATTATTCGAGGAATACATCTGTGGATATCATCTATGAAAGAATCAGTTTTTTAAAAAGATGTTTGTATTTCTAGTTTAAAACGATGTTTGTATTTCTAGTTTAAAAAGATGTTTGTATTTCTAGTTTAAAACGATGTTTGTATTTCTAGTTTAAAAAGATGTTTGTATTTCTAGTTTAAAACGATGTTTGTATTTCTAGTTTAAAAAGATGTGCAAAAATTGTTTAAAAATTCAATGTGTCACCACTCAGCCATCATATTACAAAACTATAAACGGCTTAAGAAGTTTAATAGAATATTGTTGCTTGTGCAGCAAGTTTCACAGAAGTTTTAAAAAGTTATTATTCAAATAAGTTTACCAACACAAAAAGTGACATCAAAATACAAAACAATAATTATTAATCTCATGCCATCAAAACAAACAATAGATTTAAGCAAATTTCCATTTTTAAGGATAAAATAGACATTAATTTAGACTCTCCATTGTGTTGAAGAGCAGACGTTTAAACTCAATGGTTACTGGAAGATTTTGACCGGAAATCAAAAATAAAACATAATTTTAAAATGATTAATATAGTCTTTTATTATCCCACTTTTCCCACTGGCCAGCTTCGAGTTAGTTCAACGTGTCATCCCATGCGATAAAGAAATTTCTTTTAATCTGTAGAACTTTTTTTAAAAAACAAGTCAATCCAGGTATCTGTTTGATTTTGATTTGCTTAGGCTTTTTGTGCTAATACTATCATGGTGCTTGCTTATTTAACTACATAAATATCCATTTTTACGCCAGATTAAAAAGTTTTCAAAAATGTTTATTTAGTCATTTGATTATAAATTAGTTTTGAAAATAAAGTAACATTGTTAGATTAATGTCTCTTGTACCTTTTACAGCACACCACAATACCATCTGTCACATTGACGAGCACACCACAATACCATCTGTCACATTGACGAGCACATGACAAGCACACCACAATACCATCTGTCACATTGACGAGCACATGACAAGCACACCACAATACCATCTGTCACATTGACGAGCACATGACAAGCACACCACAATACCATCTGTCACATTGACGAGCACATGACAAGCACACCACAATACCTTCTGTCACATTGACGAGCACATGACAAGCACAGCACAATACCATCTGTCACATTGACGAGCACATGACAAGCACACCACAATACCATCTGTCACATTGACGAGCACATGACAAGCACACCACAATACCTTCTGTCACATTGACGAGCACATGACAAGCACACCACAATACCTTCTGTCACATTGACGAGCACATGACAAGCACACCACAATACCTTCTGTCACATTGACGAGCACATGACAAGCACAGCACAATACCTTCTGTCACATTGACGAGCACACGACAAGCACACCACAATACCTTCTGTCACATTTACGAGCACATGACAAGCACAGCACAATACCTTCTGTCACATTGACGAGCACATGACAAGCACACCACAATACCATCTGTCACATTGACGAGCACATGACAAGCACACCACAATACCATCTGTCACATTGACGAGCACATGACAAGCACACCACAATACCATCTGTCACATTGACGAGCACATGACAAGATTGATGTGTCCACCCAACCCTGCGTCAATCTCTGATGTCCAGACGTTATAGAATTTGATTTAACAAACACTTTTGAGCTTCGAAGTTCTTTAGATGCTGATAGCTTGGACTTAATAACCAGCATGATAACTAAAAGTAAATGTGGTCTCACCATAAGAAAATTAACATCTTAGTGTGCTTTACTTTAAATATACAGCCATTTGAAACATGTGTAGTGACATAAATGTCTGTGCTATCGTACATTGTTGGTCTCGAGACATGCGCCCTGCGGTTGTTGTTACCTGCCCCCCACCCAGCACCACCCTCACTTGCCAACCAGAAACTGTGATTGGTTAACCCTAGCGAGGGTCATTCGTCATGCTAATTTGCTCGCGTCTTGTGTCTGTTCTAAATTCTGGCGAATTATATAAATAGATATACATTACTACATGTTATATCCTGCGTGGCACGAGATCAGTTCTGAATGCAAGTTAAGGCGGCTAATTTAAATTTATATATTGTTCTGTCATTATGTTTTCTACCTTGAAATCAGTATTTGTTTCAAATTACAAGTAAATGAAATATAATAAAATATTTCATGAAAAAACGAAGAGAGAAAGAGAGAGAGAGA